>CACVCL010018911.1:0-118040 GCA_902729485.2 Mus minutoides | reverse complement strand
CCTTCTGGGTCATAGTTTTGGGCATTTTATTCAGAACAAGAAGAGCATTTAAAAGAGACATTTTCCCCTAGTATAGGAGCAAAGGTTCATTTGAGATCTACCAATTATCATGTGTATTATGAGGTCTTCCACGAGGTCTGCTAAGAAGAAGTTTGGTATTTTCCCTCTTATCTTTTCAGGTGTGAATTCCTCTGACCTCAAAGGTTTCCTTTACATTGTGAGATATAAAAGTTAAAAGCCCCATTAAGCCACCAACTCTGTGGTCAAAATTTAGGAAACTCCTAAGCTCTGGCTGGATTCTTGTTCTCTCCACCATGGTGTGAAAAGTGGTGCTTTAGCCTTCTCCAGTAGTGGGAATTGTCTCATTATTTCCATTAAAAAAAAATCACTGTCTTCTGTTGGTTGCTCTCTCATGCTGTGAGAGAGTGGTTTGCTATACTATATCTATCCTTGAGCTAGTTCCAGGAAGTATGTGAGTCTGTCATTACTGACAAATTTTGGTCAGAAGTGGAAGTGTTAATTCCAAATTACATTCTAATGTTGAGCTCTATTTTCTGGCATTTTTTTTTTCTTCTAGGTGGTAAATTTTATGTGGACATATGGGGAATGACAATTGCTAGACGTGGGGAGAAATTAAACAGAATGAACAGACAGATGGAGAAAGTGATTTTAAAAAAAAAAAGAAAACAAAAAATGGAAAGAATCTGAGATGAAGCGAGAACAAGAATGGGATCCTGAGGGAGGGCACTGACAGACACCAAAGCCTGGTCACACCCACCACGCACCTCTAATGTGTCCTAAAGCCTGCCTACAGAGGCTTTGGGTCAGTCTTACCAACTGCTTTAATCAATCCAGGAGCTTCTACTGACTTTCATTGGTCCTCTCAGAAGACCAAGAGCGACAAACCCAGTCATCAGTCATCTCTTTCTCAGAGAAACAAACAACCAAATTGTTGGTTAAGTGACAAACCAGCCCGAGTACATGCTGGGAGACGAAGCACACACACTATTTATTCTACTCTGTCCAAAGAGCTATCTAAGGACTGTGCAGAGAGAGATGGAAACACATTGGACATTAATTAGGAGTTAAGGCCTACAGCCCCAACATCTGAAATCTGTGATCTCCACTTCCCCATAACTACACTTTTAATAACTGGAAATTGGAAGACTGCCTATGGGAGGCATCAGTCTGTGTATTAAGCAAGATAATACTTGACAAATTTTACAGTGTCCAATGCTTAATATAAAAGCTATTGTGCACTGGAATAGCTCTTCTCCAGGCACGCATTCACTTATTTTCTACTGGAAGAATGTCTTAAATACAGGAGAGAGTCAGCAGCTGTGAACCAACCAACCAACCAACCAACCAACCAACCAACCAACCAACCAACAGAAAAGGAACAATTCACAGATGCATTTATTTCTACTCATTGTGCCATCCCAGCCCTGGATCCCTCCCAACTAAACACAGCCAGAGGACATGAGAGTCACCACTTAGAAATTTCAAATTATTTAGATAGCTATGCTTGGTTGAGTATTTGTTTGCATTGTCAAGTACTCACTAACCTCTTTGCACACAGTGTCATCTAATCTTTACATATCCATTTTATAGAAGAGGCAGCCAAGACGCAGGAAGTTAAATAGCTAGCCCAAGACTGCAAACAAGCCAAACAGTGTGTCTGGGATTGGTGCCAACTGCATTTCGGTGCCAACGTGCATATTCATACCTAGTGTATCGTACTTCTTCCACATCTATCAGGGAACTGTTCTAAGGATCCTCCGCTTTAGATCACTTTGAACAACTCTCGTGGTTCTCAGGAACTGATCATTTCTGTGTCTCCCTTCATCCCTGCTATCTCCTTCTATATAGCCCACTTGTCCATATTCATTTGGCCTGGAATTCTAGTCATTTGCCAAGCAGATTCCTGCCATTATCTACATAATCCTAACAGCTCTCCTCTCCACCCATCTAACACCTGAGTCTTAAGATTCTGAGCCTTTCCTTTGACTTTGGGCCACTTGCGAAAGCTGCTATAGAATGGAGCAAGGTCACTAAAGCCTACCTCTCCTGGTGATTATGAGACACTTGTCAAAGACAAAACCAGTACAGACAATGAAAGGAAGGAAAGCAAAGTTTGGAAGATGTGCTTATGTGCTGAGATGTTCGTCTTCCCTTCTATCGCCTGTTGGGTTTGGCCTGAGGCTCGAATCAGCATTGAACTCTAAAGTGGTCATGGGAACAGAAATGGAGGGGTAACTTGCCTTCAGTAGACTTTTGTCCTTGTTGCTTCTCTCTTTTCTCCCCCTTAGCTCTGTCCTGATAGCAGTCTAGGTTTGAGGGCAACACTGTCTTAGAAGGAACACCTAAAACCCAATAGGAAATTCATGACACCATGGGACCCAGTGAGCATGAGGGCTCTCTTTATGTTTTTTGCTGTTCTCCAGCTGCTCTGCCTTGGAGATGTGAGATGAACATAGAAAAGTGAAACAGAGCCTGACCAACGGTCTGAAGAAAATTCTAGTTGTCACCCAAGCAGGAATGGGCTCCTTTCCATGTGGAGCTCTTGGGAGAAATGCGCCTGTAATTCCAGCTACTCAAAGAAGATGAAATAGGAATAATGCAAATTCAAGACTAGTTTCAAATTAAATTCAAAAGGGCAAGAAATGTAAGAATGTGAGCTCTGTAGTAGAGGCCTGCTAGCACTCTGGGACCGTAAAGTCATTACCCAGAACTGGGAAAAACTCCTAAGGAATTACAAAATGTTCTCAGAACTGATCAGTTTAATAGAGTCACAGAATATAAACCCTAACATTATTTAAAAAAAAAAAAAACAGGCTAATTGCTATCAATGAACAGTTGGAATATGAATAATTTTAAGTATAATTTTTAAAACACCAAATCTGAACAATTTTGAAGGTATGACTATGACATGCCTAACACATACCTTATTAGATATTTGGCCCCAGAAGGTTGTACTTTATTAAGACATTCCAGTAGGACTTAGTTGGAGGAAGTATGTTACAGGGAACATTCCTCATGCCTCTTCGGCTTCTTGTCAGCCATAAGATGACTATCCACCTCTGTCACATGTTCCCATAAATATGATGTTTTGCCCAAAGGCATGATGTCAAACAGCCATGGATATAACCCTTCAAAATGGCAAGTCAAAATGGATCTTTTATTGTTCTGTCAGATATCTTTGTCACAACTATGAAAAACTAAGACACATAAATCTAACAGGATATGTAAAGGCTCTGAATGTTTCAACTACAGATTATGGATAAGGAAAACCAAGCTAAACAAGAAGAGAGAGAGAGAGAGAGAGAGAGAGAGAGAGAGAGAGAGAGAGGGAGAGACAGAGAGATAGAGAGGTTCCACATACACATTCATGGATAGAAGAATCAAAACTGTTAAAATATCTTTCCTCAAACTGATCTACAGACAAATTCCAACAAAATTGTTAAACTAATTGTATAGATATCAACAATATTCTAAATTGAAGTATAAAAAAGTAGAATAACCAAACATTTAAAAAAGTAAAGTTGAAGATATCGGACAACCCAATTTTAACATGTTTTGCAAATCTACAATCATCAAGCATGTGGTGTGAAATGAGACACAGCCAGGGAGTCGCTACACAATTAGCCAGCCAGTTTCAGACAGATGCACAAAGCAAATTGAATGCATTTTAAAAATAGTTTCAGCAATATTACTTGAACAGCAAACTATTTGAGGGCAAGGTGATAATTAAGTAAACTTTGACCTGAATTTATAGATGATATAAAAATTAACTCAAGTGAGTCACAGGTGTAAATATACTATATAACACTAATAAAAATGCTTAGAGAAAAGGGTAGGGAGAAACCTTCAGAAAGAAGGTGGGTACAGAGCAGAAAAGGCATGTTCTCTGAGTAAGAGGACAGGGCAGGCTGTGAGAAAAGTGAAGCTTCTGCCCTAGAAAAGACACTCTTAAAGAGAATGCAGGGGCAGGCTGCACACCAGGAGAAAATACTTGTAGAAAGTTAAATATCTGACCAGAATAAGAAAAGAACTCTATAAAATCAACAGCAAAATTACTAAAGAATCCAAAATGAAAATGGATGGGAATCGAACAGACACATTACCAAATAATTGTTTCAGATGACAGGTTCAAACACAATAGTTGCCTACTTGCATTAGTCATTGGGGAATGACAGGGATGGCTGTTTTAAAAAACAACAAGTGTTGACAAAGTCTTGAAGTACTGGGGTCCTCGTGGGCTGCTGGTAAACCTGCAACAGTCTGGGGAATATTTTGGCTTGTCCTCAAAACATTAAGTATAAGTTTCCTTACCATCTAGCAAGTCCACTCCTGTTATGCCTCCAAAGAAATGAAACCACACACACACACACACACACACACACACACACACACACACACTACAAAGACACATATACACACAGAAACACACTTGTTCATAGTATTATTATTAAAAGATGGTGTTCTCAAAATGTGAGGCCAACCCAATGTATATTAGTTGTGGGTAGATGAAAATATAGTATAAGCATAAACAAAATATTGTCTGGCAGTGAAAAGGAACAAGTATAAAGCCTAAACATGAATATTGAAGTTGTGACATGAAATGAGATTCCAGTCCAAGGGGATACATTTTACTATCCATATACATTCATATGAAGCTCTAGAGACATCAAAGATGATGGTGTCTGGGGCTTGGGAGAGACACAAATGAGAGATGACCATTTAACTGTTATAGAATTTTCTTTGGGGATGATGAAATTCACTGAGACCAGATACAAGTTACTTTTTGCACAAAAATCTGTCAAACGCCACTGAATAATGGCAAAGTTTATGTTATACAAAATATACATCCTTTTTTAAAAAGTTCTGGAATTGAGGATCAATCACTTTAACTGCAGTTTCATTAATACCTTCAGTTGGCCTTCTCTTTGATCCTCTCTACTGGCTCTGGCAATGCCCAAATGGAGACTGGTTTTGCAGGGAGGAATCCATGGTTATTGTGCTGTGCTCATCCCATCCCTGAGAGGCTCAGCAATGAGGAGCTTCAGCAGTTCCCCAAACCTCATCTAAGTGACAAGCACATGTTCCTGCCTTTATTTTTAGCACATGGGATTTGCTTTACTGCAAAAACTAAACCAACTGTCTGGCACAGAATAGGTGCTCAATGTACTGCTAGTCAATAGACCGATAGTCACTCTCCATTCTACCAAATTAGTATCTACATCCTTTCATGTCTGTCTTCCTGCCATTTAATACCCTTCTCCCATAGCATCACTTCCCTTAACTTCTTACTACCTTCAATAGCAACAAACTCCTCACCAAGGCATTCCCTTGGCCCCCTTCACAGTGACCACTGGACTTCCACTATTACTGATACTTGAGCCCTTCCTCCTACCCTGTCTTGGCAAGCCCACGCTCATTCTTCAGTACTTGTATCCATGCTCCCAAAGCCTTCCCAAAAATTTCCAGTGAATTTGCCTTTAGATATGACAACGTCTGGGAAGTTATGGGGAACACCTGAAAAGGAAGATTCAGCAGGCATGCCAAACAGAAACAGAAGGAAGAGGAAATTACAGGTAACACCATGGCATTGTTTACTTTTCCCTCATGAGTGGACAGCAGGATGTTACATGGACTATACACTAGACTGAATGAAGAAAATGTGCAAAGCCACTGCCTTTTATGAAGGGCATCGTCAAAGATATGGGAAAAAAAATGAATCATGGGACAATGTTGCTCTTCTCAATATTATTATTATTTTTATTCTCCTTTGGAAATTAGTCTCCCTCCCCAAACCCACATTATTTAATATGCTTTTGATGGCTATTTAAAAACAATTTAAATGTTTTCACTTTAAGGTTTTAAATTTCTGAACCTTAAATGCAATAAATGTCTGCAGCCAGGATGCACAGAAACACTCTTTGTAGCCCTCGGTAATTACAGAAAGAGTTCCTGGCCCTAGCTATGAGTTGCTGCCTTTTAGGACTGTTGATTAGAGAAGAGTGCCTGTGAGGAAGCTCCTCCATCATGTGACCACAGTGTAGCTGCCTCTGAGGTATCCAGAGAGAGAACAAAGGGGATATATTGTCTAGATGCCATGGCTGGAGAAGGCCAAGCTTCTTGCCCTTCTAGATCCTTGGGATCAACTTGTTTTGTAAGAGCTGAGAAGATTAGGAGGCTTATTAAACCCAAACTTCCTTTTCATGTACAAATCCTCTTCAGATCACTTTAATCTGGCTAATTATGTGCTTTAAATGTCTTTCAGGGTTCTTACTGTCTAGTTGCTGTGTTCAATGACACACACACACAGTATTTGCCTTGAAGTGATGGTTTGACAGGTGAGGTACTTCTTGGTTTCCTTAAATAACAAAGTATGCCAATAAGTATACATCTGACTATAAATTTTCATACAGCATAGGTATTCAGAAAAAATTCCCAACAAAGAGGAACTACTCATGAAGTAGTGACAAAGGTGGTTAGTTATTTGTTAACACAACAAACACCTTTTTTAACATTTATTTTTATTGATGTGTATGTGTTTATCTGTGTTTGTACATAGGTATATGGGTACTCACAGAGGCAAGGAAAGGGCATTAGATCCCATAAAGGTGAGGTTAAAAGGACCATGAGCTAAATTTGAAAGAGCAGTAATTGTTCTTTACCATACTTTACAATCTCTTGTTTGTTTTCTGTGAAATTCCCCCTTGTATTGATCTTGATAGATCCATTATTCAACATAACACATTTACCCTAGATTATAATACCCTGAAGTACTCCCAAGTAAACTCATTTCTTTGGAAAGTCACTGTCCTATTGTTATCCTAGGTTGACAATGGTGATAAATACCAGAGGGATAAAAATTCAGTCTTGAGAAGTGACTGAAGCCTTGGGATTCTGTAAGTAAAATGCAATGTAGGGGACAACAGAAGACACCACTAAAAGGTAACGTCTGAATAAATACCTCAAGGGAATGAAGGAGTCACTGGTAATAGGAGAAAAAAAAACAATGCAGGAGAGGACTTGGTGTATTGGTAGACACCAAAGTTGGGGTGATGGAGTAGAGAGTAAGGGGAGAAAAGGGAGGATAAGGACAGGAGAAGGTGAATAAGAAAGAAAGGATTATTTATATCACCAGAAGAAAGCAGCAGTAAGACTTGGCCCTGCAAGCCCCACCCTAAGTTCTTAGCCTGTTTTCTCCACCAAGGTGGAGCTATTTTATAGGTGAACAATCAACAATAGAGTTCAAAGATATTGACCTTAAAAATGCATATCTCTGTAGAACATCAGGGCTTGATAACATGCTTATGTCACTAAATGGAAAAGGCAAAGCAGTCTAGCAAATTTCCTTTTAAAGCATTTATGTGCATCATTTGCCTCCTTAAAGAATCACACAGAAATTAAAAAAAAAAAAACACCTACCTGAAAGCAGCTGAAGTAGGAACATTTTCAATTCTTATATTGCTTCCTAACTTTCTATAATAAAAACATTACTGTTGCAATCAGAAAATAATCAATCATGTCGCCTTCAGCAATGTTTCTCAACTCTTATACTTAATAGAGACCTCTGAGATCATTAAGGGGCTTAAAATAACACTATTAAGCTCTATATTAAATCCTAAGCCTATAAGGCAGTATCACTTTTAGATTGCATCTCTGGCTCTATGCCACATTCTGATTACTTGAGATGAATTAAAGGGAATAATCTTCTGAGATCTCACTTGCTGGAATTATTATATTAATGTCAAAAACTGGTCTACCCACAAAACTCTCTTAACTACAGCAAAGAGCAAGGACTAGTAGTCATTTAAGACTCAAAATGCTAAATGTTTCTATACACGCTATCTTTTAGAACAAATATCATCCCTCCTAGGTTTATATTGCCTGATACCCTTATAATAAGTAATCCCCTCAATTATTGCAGTCTATGAAACATAGTAAAATGATAAACAATTTTCAACTTTTTTATAAAACTTTTGACCTCTGAGGTTAAAATTTTAAAGATCATTACTATCTCCATGGAACTGTTCCTCTTTCCCTCCCTCCCTCCCAATCCCAGCCCTTGCCTCCTTTCCCAAACTAAACAAATCTACTGACTTAATAAGCTATAGATTATGTTTGAGATGCTGAGGAAAGAGGCTAATGGGATTTGGACCAGTTGGGACTATGTAGTGAGTTCAAGGCCAACCTGAGCCACACAGTTAACAGCCAGTCTGTAAATAAATAAACAAGTAAACAGACAAGGTATAAATTAAGATTATCTGGGTTGCAGCGTGTAAAAGTAAACAAAACCTGACTTGTTTCATTTAACATGATGAGTCCATCTGGACTGTTTAGTCCAGCAGTGACTCAGTCATTTCATTGCTATATCCTATTGTTTCACATGAGTGTGCCACCATCTAATTATCCCATCCAGGGAATAGACATCTGGGTAGTTTCTAGGCAAGAGCTACATAATGATGGCTATTAGGAACATTCCTACCACTGTGTTTGGATGGAAGCATGCCAATTATAGTATGTTAATTGTTGGATTACTATCTTAGATTTAAACACCAGCTGTGATCCAGAATAATGATTTCTGGAAACCAGTTCCACATATTATTCTAATCTGAGCAGGGATTAAATACCATTATGCTAGCCAGGTATGGTGGTATATGCCTCAAAGCCCAGCACTTGGGAGGCTGAAGCAGAATAATAATGGTCAAAGTCAGCCTGGGCTTCTTAAAAAACCCTTGTCTCATAAACCAAACCAAACCAAACCAAACCAAAACAAACCAAACCAAACCAAACCAAAACAAAACAAAACAAAACAAAATGAACAATTATTTTTCTGTCTTCAGGAGTAAAACCTTTAAACAAAACCAAGAGTTAATGTGTCCAGATTGCTCAGTAGGTAGAGCATGAGACTCTTTGAAATCAAGGGTAATTTAGTCCATAGAATTATCAGTATGTTGATCTCCAGAAACAGGACATATAAATGAAGTGTAAAACTTGTGTTACATATATATTTAATTGTCTTTCATTTTTCTTAACTTCACACTCCTGAAGAAAAGGATTATATGCCAGATTTGTAAAGCCATAAGTGACTCTAAAGGTTTCCCAAATTCACAAAGAAGAATAACTGTAGTCATGTGTTAAAGATGAATGTGTTATAATTTAGTTGACATTGAGTACAAAATTAGGTGAGTAAAAATTTAGACAAACATTATTTGGTAATTTCATTAATATTAAGACTTCATAAAGGCAACAGTTAATGATACATGGTCTAGTTCACAGCCAGGAATTAGATAAGCCCCATTCAGTTGTTGCAACTGAGAAGTTTGTTGGTATTTTTTAATTCCTTGGATTCTTGGAACTGCTTTTGGATCAATGCCCAAGAGCTGTCTTGATGAATGCATTTCAGAGAATGAGAAACAAAACTGGACAATGTGGCTCTGGAAAGCACAGCAACAAATACCACAAAAATATTACAAAGTGACAAAATGAGGTTTCTTTCAGTGTACTCTCCAAATGTATTGGTAGATGAGGGGAATATGCTAGAAATAAGATAATTATGTCAGGCCAGGCACGCCTTTAATCCTAGAACTTGGAAGGCAGAGGCAGGCAGATTTCTGAGTTTGAGGCCAACCTGGTCTACAAAGTGAGTTCCAGGACAGCCAGGGCTATACAGAGAAACCCTGTCTCACCTCCCCCAATAAATAAACAAACAAACAAACAAACAAACAAAATTTTTTAAAATTAGAAAAAAGAAAAAGAAAAAAAGATTATTATGTTATATGAATGGAATATGTTACAGTTTTTATTTACATGTAAGGAATGTAGTCAAATGTCTCCAACTTGACTATGATGAAGGCTGTTCTAAGTTTCTACCTGGCCCAGAATAACTCTTCCACGGTCCTTCCCCCACCTGCTGCCTAATTTCATATGAGCATACCATTTGATGGAGAAAACTACTGGAACTTTTATCAGGTGACAGGCTTCTTGCAAGGTTAATTAAGGCCTACAAGGACTCCATCCTTGCTTTCAAAGAGCTTACAGTGTTTTGGTGTGATCATAAGGTATGAGTGAAGAAGACCAGTAGGCTGGGTGGTCATAAAGAGTAGGCAACTCCAAGGAAATAGGAAGATAAGGACTTATCAGATGAGAGAAGAGTAGGAGCACAAGAGAATTTGAGCATCCAGTGTCCAAAGAACAAGACGAACCAATTCTTCTAGAGTCCAAGATTCTTCTAATCATTGTAATTAAATATCTGTGACTGTAACTAGAGGCAGAGTCAAAGATGATATGACTAATTCATCAGGTCCATATCCCAGAGTAAAAAGAACGTACAGACAGCAAAAAGTTAACGGTGTTCTATATCTAGTCAAGGTGGTTATAAATAAGCAACTGATCAGAAAGAAAATCATCAAGACAACCAAGCAACAATATCGAAATATTAATACCAAACATTACACAACCACTCTGGAAGTCAGTCTGGCGGTTCCTCAGAAAACTGGACATAGTACTACCCGAGGATCCAGCAATTCCTTTCTTGGGCACATACCCAGAAGATGTTTCAACTTGTAATAAGGACACATGCTCCACTCTGTTCATAGCAGCCTTATTTATAATAGCCAGAAGTTGGAAAGAACCCAGATGTCCCTCAACAGAGGAATGGATACAGAAAATGTGGTGCATTTACACAATGGAGTACTAACCTGCTATTAAAAACAATAAATTTATAAAATTCTTGGGCAAATGGATGTATCTGGACGATATCATCCTGAGTGAGGTAACCCAATCACAAAAGAAGTCACTAGATATGCACTCACTGATAAGTGGATATTAGCCCAGAAACTTAGAATACCCAAAATACAATTTGCAAAACACAAGAAAAACAAGAAGAACGAAGACCAAATGTGGATACTTCATTCCTCCTTAGAATAGGGAACAAAACACCCATGGAAGGAGTTACAGAGACAAAGTTTGGAGCTAAGATGAAAGGATGGACAATCCAGAGACTACCCCACCCAGGGATCCATTCAAAAATCAGCCACCAAACGCAGACCCTATTGCATATGCCAGCAAGCTTTTGCTGAAAGGACCCTGATATAGCTATCTCGAGTGAGGCTATTCCAGTGTCTGGCAAATACAGAAGTGGATGCTCACAGTCATCTATAGGATGGAACACAGGGCCCCCAATGGAGAAGCTAGAGAAAGAACCCAAGGAGCTGAAGGGTACTTTCAACCCTATAAGTGGAACAACAGTATGAACTAACCAGTACCCACAGAGCTCGTGTCTCCAGCTGCATATGTAGCAGAAGATGGCCTAGTCAGCCGTCATTGGGAAGAGAGACCCCTTGGTCTTGCAAACTTTATATGCCCCAGTACAGGGTCAAGAAGTGGGAGTGGGTGGGTAGGGGAGTAGAGCGGGGGGTGGGGAGCATATAGGATACTTTTGGGATAGCATTTGAAATATAAATAAAGAAAATAGCTAATAAAAAAATTTGGAATATATAAAAAAAAAATACCAAACATTACAATGGTTGAAACACACACAGACTTCAGATTGTGGTCACCAGGCCACTGGCAGGGCATTCTTTCCCATTGCTCAGTGAGGAAACCTGGAGAACATGTCTACTCTCTCCTCACTACCTGCCTCCTTTGACATGCCCATCACCAAGGACACTCAGTCTTCCCTCTACTTCTTTGTGCCCGTTACCACCATAGGACCAAGAGATGATCTCTTCCATCATCCACCTACTCCCCCATTTCATTTCTTAATCTTTATGTTCACACTCTTTTACCTGCTGCATAGCTTGTGTGCCAAAAAGTTCATGTGTTGGAAACATAATACCAAGGTCATGTACTCATGGTATTTGGATGTAGGACCTTGTAGAGTAGTTAGGATTATATGAGGTAATGATATGAGATAATGATATGAGGTAATGATATAAGATAATGATATGAGGTAATGATATGAGGAAATGATATGAGGTAATGGTAATGATATGAGGTAATGATAGTGGGACATTTATGATACCATTAGTGGCTATATAAAGAGAGAGAAAGGGGCACAAGCCAGTGGTTGTTTTGTCTCCCCAAGTGCTGCCCATCATCATGTTGTGAGCAAGAAGACCCACAACAGATGCCAGTATACCTTGAGCTTCTCAGCTTTCAAAATTACCATTCTATTACACATCCCTAACATCAATTTATGCCTTATATAGCAGTCGGAATATCATCTAAAGATACTAATAACCATCCAATAATTCTGTTTAAAACAAATCTCTGATCTCCCCTGTATCATGGATCAAACATGAAATGTGTGACATGACAAAACCCTAGAGTCTCTTGGTCTTTTATCTCATGACACTTTGCAGTATTTATAATAGCATGGGTGTATTTTTTTAGACCTTCAAGAAGGGTGAAAATTTGGAACAAGTATGCTTGGTTCACTGTGTCCTTAAGGATTACATCACTTTTTCTTTTGTAGAACATGATTTTAATATTTTCAACAGGTAATATTCAACAAACAGAATGATTATTTTAAGATATATTTCATAGTTATGTCTCCCTTTTAATTTCTGATTTTATTAATTTGGATACTGTCTCTGTGCCCACTGGTTAGTCTGGCTAAGGATTTATCTATTTTGTTGATTTTCTCAAAGAACCAGCTCCTGGTTTGGTTGATTCTTTGTGTAGTTATTTTTGTTTCTTTTTGGTTGATTTCAACCCTGAGTTTGATTATTTCCCAACATCTTCTCCTCTTTGGTGTATTTGCTTCTTTTTGGTGTAGAGCTTTCAGGTGTGCTGTCAAGCTGCTAGTGTAAGCTCTCTTCAGTTTCTTTTTGGAAGCACTTAGAGCTATGAGGTTTCCTCTTACCACTGCTTTCATTGTGTCCTGTAAGTTTCGGTATAATGTGTCTTCATTGTCATTACATTCTAAAAAACCTTTAATTTTTTTTCTTTATTTCTTCCTTGACCAAGTTATCATTGAGTAGAGCATTGTTTAGCTTCTATGTGTATGTGTGCTTTCCATTGTTTTTGTTGATAATTAAGACCAGCCTTAGTCCATGGTGATCTGATATAGTGCATGGGATTGTTTCAATCTTCTTATAGATACAAGAAGCCTGTTTTGTGACTGATTATATGGTCAGTTTTGAAGAAGGTACTGGGAGGTGCTGAGAAGAAGTTATATTCTTGTGATTTAAGATGAAATGTTCTATAAATATCTGTTAGATCCATTTGGTTTATAATTTCTGTTAGTTTCAGTGTTCTCTGTTTAGTTTCTGTTTCCATGCTCTGTTCATTGCTGAGAGTGGGGTGTTGAAGTCTCCCAGTATTATTCTATGGGGTGAGATATGTGCTTTGAGCTTTAGTAAAGTTTCTTTAATGAATGTGGGTGTGCTTGCATTTGGTGCATAGATGTTCAGAGTTGAGATTTCATCTTGGCAGATTTTTCCTTTGACCAGTATGAAGACTCATTCCTTATGTTTTTTGATAACTTTTGGTTGAAAGTTTATTTTATTCAATATTAGAATGGCTACTCCAGCTTGTTTCTTGTGACCATTTGCTTGGAAAATTGTATTCCAACCTTCTACTCTGATGTAGTGTCTGCCTTTGTCACTGAGGTGTGTTTCCAGCAGGCAGAAAAATGCTGGGTCCTGTTTACATGTCCAGTCTGTTAGTGTATGTCTTTTGTGGGAAATTGAGTCCATTGATGTTAAGAGATATTTTTAAAAAGTGTTTGTAGCCAGGTGTGGTGGCACATGCCTTTAATCCTAGCACTCGGGAGGCAGAGGCAGGCGGATTTCTGAGTTCGAGGCCAGCCTGGTCTACAAAGTGAGTTCCAAGATAGCCAGGGCTATACAGAGAAACCCTGTCTCAAAAAAAAAAGAAAGAAAAAAAGAAAAGAAAAAGTGATCGTTACTTCCTGTTATTTTTGTTGTTAGTGGTGGAATTATGTTTGTGTGGCTATCTTCTTTTGGGTTTGTTTTAAAGAATACTTTCTTGCTTTTTCTAAGGTGTAGTTTCCCTCTTTGTATTGGTATTTTCCATCAATTATCCTTTGTAGGGCTGTATTTGTGGAAAAATATTGTGTAAATTTGGTTTTGTCATGGAATATCTTGGTTTCTCCATCTATGGTAATTGAGAGTTTTGCTGGGTATAGTAACCTGGGCCGGCATTTGTGTTCTCTTAGGGTCTGTATGACATCTGCCCAAGATCTTCTAGCTTTCATAGTCTCTGGTAAGAAGCCTGGTATAATTTTGATAGGTCTGCCTTTATATGTTAATTGACCTTTTTCCTTACTGCTTTTAACATTCTTCGTTTTGTGCATCTGGTGGTTTGATTATTATGTGACAGGAGGAATTTCTTTTCTGGTCCAGTCTATTTGTAGTTCTGTAGGCTTCTTGTATGTTCATGGGCATCTGTTTCTTTAGGTTATGGAAGTTTTCTTCTATAATTTCGTTGAAGTTATTTACTGGCCTTTTAAGTTGGGAATCTTCACTCTCTTCTATATCTACCATTCTTAGGTTTAGTTTTCTTAATGTGTCTTCGATTTCCTGTATGTTTTGGGTTAGGAGCTTTTTTCATTTTGCACTTTCTTTGACTGTTGTGTCAATGTTTTCTATGGTATCTTCTGCACCTGAGATTATCTCTTCAATCTCTTGTATTCTGTTGGTGATGCTTGCATCTATGACTCCTGATATCTTTCCTATGTTTTCTAAACCCAGGGTTGTCTCCCTTTGTGATCTCTTTATTGTTTCTATTTCCATTTTTAGATCTTGGATAGTTTTGTTCTTTTCCTTCACCTGTTTAGTTGTATTTTCCTGTAATTCTTTAAGGGAATTTTGTGTTTCCTCTTTAAGGTCTTCTAGCTGTTTATCTGTGTTCTCCTGTATTTCTTTAAGGGAGTTATTTATGTCCTTCTTAAAGTCCTCTATCACCATCACAAAAAGTGATTTTAGATCTGAATCTTGCTTTTCCAGTGTGATGGTATATCCAGAACATGCTACGGTGGGAGAATTGGGTTCTGATGATGCCAAGTAACCTTGTTTCTGTTGCTTATATTCATATGCTTGCCTCTTACCATCTGATTATCTCTACTGCTACCTTCCCTCACTGTATCTAACTGGATCCTGTACTTCCTGTGATCCTGGTTGTGTCAGAACTCTGCAGAGTTCAGCTGTCTCTGTGATCCTGAGATCCTGGGCATGTTAAAGCTCCGGGGAGTCCAACCACCTCTGGGTCCCTGAGATCCTGGTATGACCAAGCTCCTGGGATCCTGGAATCCCGTGATCCTGGGCATGTTAGAGCACCTAGGAGCCTCTTGTAGGTGTTGTAGAACTGGCTGTAGAGTTTGAGCACAAGGTCTGTTCAGGGCACCGGATCAGATAGGAAGGAACTGCTCAGGTGGAGTTCTTGGGTGCTTGGGTCCCATTGGTCTCAGTTACTTCCAGTGTTGTGGCAGATGTTTTGTCCGCCTCACCTCTGATCCTATGATCCTGGGCATCTTAGAGCACCTGGGAGTGGATCTTCCTCTGGGTATTGTGAGACTAGCTGTGGAGTTCACACACAAGGTCTGCTCAGGGCTCCAGACCAGACTAGATGGAGCCCATACCACAGGTCAGGTGGAGTTCCTGGGTGACTGGGTCCCGCTGGTCCCAGCTACTTCTGCCTAGCACACTTGATATCTATTAGGCACAACTGTACTAAAAATAGAATGACAGTGGGCAGAGCCTAGAAAGTTCTAGTATATCTTCTGTGTGTGATCTTGTGCTATGGATTCCAGTTTAGTCACTATCATTAAATTATAAATCATTTAATCTGTTACTTGAAGGTAGTACCTATTCATATATTAAATGTATTAGTTATCTCAAAGGGAATCAGAATGTACTGCATTTTTAGATAGTTCACATGTCAAATAGATGATATTTTAGCCTACAAAAGTCCTCACCTTTAGAGACAGTGACAAACAGAAATAGTGAAAAATCTGTTTGGAAAAGAAAGCCTGATTATACGGTAAACACTGTGTAGAGTGTAACGTAGCAGGTTATTTGCTATGTTGGTTGTGTACTCCAACATGCTTAAGAGTAGTACTACTCCACTACGTTTCAGATAGTACTACCACCAATGATGTACTAACAATAATAATAATAATCTCTGAGATATTATCTACCCACAAACACAGAGCCAGGAAGGATGGATAAGCAAGAGCTTCACTATGACTTTCCTAGTATAACCTCTGATTCTCCATTCTAATGCTTTTTTCTGACATTTTTAGATAACATTCATCAATGCTTGTTTTGTTTTTTATAAGAATTATCCATAATAAAGGTAAGGAATAATAAAGATTATTATTCAGAAGTAAGTACTTTCTCACTTTCAAGTTTCAGTTAGAGGGCCTTCAGGATTTATTTTAAACCCAAAAATCGAATTCAAATGTGCTTATAAATAACGTGTGTCTTACTCAAACAATAAACAATAGACTTTGACCCACATATTTGGGAGATGTTTGGCTGCCTGGCATGTGTCACCCAGCTTGCAGGCTGAGTGAGCAGATGTTTAAGCATGAGTAAGAGCAATAATGGTTCTTCTGTCACTCTTAGTGTACTAAACCACAAGTAGCCAAGGAGACAGATCGCTCACTGTGAGAGAGAGACCTCCAAGATGGGCTGGCTCTAGGCAAAAGCAGCAGGAGAGCTCAGAAACCTCCTTAAATATGAATTTTTTAAGAGTCCAGAAAAAATAAAAATCAAAACAAATATGTGTGTGTGAAAGAGAGACAGACAGAGAGAGAGAGAGAGAGAGAGAGAGAGAGGGAGGAGAAGGATAGAGAGTAGAATATTTAGAATATGTAGGGAGGATCTGGGAAGAGTTGGGGGAGAAGAAAACATGATTAAACTATATAATACAAAAAATATAATTCAATAAATCTGGAGAAAAAAGAAAAAAGAATTCTGAAAAACAGCTACTAGGAAAAACAAGAGGCCATCATGAATATATGGTTGGAGCACAGTTCAATCCCTTTCTTTATGGGCTTTAACACTCTAAACACCACATGGACTGTTTTAGAGAGGAATACCACATTTCTGTTCAAGGAAAAGAGCACCCTATAAGAATTAAGAGAAAGCTAGACCTGGCGACACATGCCTGTGATCTGAACATTCAGAAAGTGCAAGTAGGAGGATCAGAAGTTGAAGTTCATTCTCTACTGGTTAGCAAGATTAAGGTCAGCCGGAGACATGTGAGACTCTAAAAAGAGCAAAGCAAAGCAAAGCAAAACAAAACAAACAAAAAAAACTAAGAGAAACAAAAACTATATACAAAAATAGTATACATTTCTTTATTCCTTATAGCAACTTTCCATCATTGGATTCATTTATCACAAATAGGGACACAGTGGCCCAGAAACTTTTAACTAACTTAACTCACCATCACATAATGTATGATGGAGTAGTTATGAATCTAAATGTTTAGATGTCAGATCTCCCTTATAGTGTAGCTATGGGAAAACTGGTAGATTCATTATCTACCAAGGGAAAACAACAGAAGGGATCCTAAGGTTGAAATTCATGTGATTTCTGTGCAGTGCTGCACTCACCTTTCCAACTCCTTCAGCTCCCAGTATACCACAGCCACTGCGTGTTTGTAGAGTGATGAATGAGTAGACTGAACAATGGGCAGATAGGTGCTTCAATAATCTCATCTCTAGATCAGTGAAGTTGACTGATTTTTCCCAAATTGATGTAGGCAGGTAAAATAGGAAAAGCATTCTTTAGCAATCTGCCACTAATTTCTTGGCTATTTTGCTGGAAAGTTAAATACACATCTAGGTGTTTGGAGATGCTTGGCTTTCATAACAATAAGAGCCATCTTAGCTTTGTTTCACCACCTTCAGGTAAGACAGCAAGCCATCTCTTACTTGTATCTGCTTCTATCTAGTACATGCTAGGAGGAACACACCTCTCCATGCCAAGGTGACCTAGATGTGGTTCCGGTCTCATTCCTTTTTAACAATTTCCCATATCATGAATTAGCTCTGAGAGGTTATTTTCATGAGAGGTTAGTTTAACTTAATCTCATGGGCTTAATTATTTCCCAAAGAAAATCCCAAGAAGTGCAATAAAATTTTAAAGCTGTTTAAATTGGATAAATGAAAGTGTCATTATGGTGGCCAAGGAACCTCTCAAAGGAATATGAACATAAGTAGGAGGAAGAGTGTGTGAAAAGGAAAAACTGGAGATAATATTGCCAATTTGGCCTTTGGTCCCTTAGTGTATGTAGCACTTGACTTCCTTGATGGACATGTATCCTCATTACCCTTCTCTCTTTCAGAAGGAGATCTTATTTCATGTTCAATAAAAATTTCCTGAAGCATTCCTGGAAGTGCTTGAGAAGAACAGTAATTTTCATCCTCATCCCTTCTTTTTTTAATTGGATATTTTATTTGTTTAGATTTCAAATGCTATCCCCTATACCAGTTTTCCTTCTGCAATCCTCCTATCTTATCCCCCCTTACCCTGCTTTGATGACGGTGCTCTCCCATCCACTCCTGCCTCTCCACCATAACATTCCTCTACACTGGGGCATCAAACCTTCATAAGACCAAGGGTCTCCCCTCCCATTAATGCCAAATAAGGCCCCTTCAGTTCCTTCTGTCTTTCCCTTAACTCCACCATTGAGGTTCTTGTGCTCAGTCCAATGGGTGGCTGTGAGCATCCACATCTGTATTGGTCACTATCTGGCAAAGCCTCTCAGGAGATAGCTGTATCAGGCTCCTGTCAGCAAGCACTTCTTGGCATCAGCAATAGTGTCTGGGTTTGGAGTCTGCATGTGGGATGGATCCCCAGATGGGGCAGTCTCTGGATGGCCTTTCATTCATTCTCTGTTCCACTCTTTGTACATGTATTTCCTTTAGACAAGAGGAATTCTGAGTTAAAATTTTGGAGATGGATGGGGCAGGGCATGCCTAGGCTCTGGATATGGTCTCAACAGGTTCTCCCTCCCCTTTATAAGGTATTTTAGCTAATGTCATCCCTGTGAGGTCCTGGGAAGCTCTTGCTTTCCTGGCATCTGGAACTTTCTGGTTCCTACCCCCAGTTCCATATCCCCCATTGCTATATACCTCTATTCAATTTCCTGACCCTCTGTACATCTCCTCCATCTCCTCCCATACCTGATTCTGCCCCTCTTTTTCCCCTCCGCTCCTTCTCTTCCTCCCAAGTTCCTCTCACCCTCTACTTCTCTTGATTATATTGTTCCTCTTTCTAAGTAGGACTGAAACACCCAGTCTTTGGTCTTCCTTCCTCTTGAGCTTCATATGGTCCATGGGTATTACACACTCTTTGCCTAATATCCACTTATCAGTGAGAACATACCATGTGTGTTCTTCTGTGACTGAGTTACCTCACTTGGGATGATATTTTCTAGATCCATCCATTTGCCTGCAAATTTTTCGAAGTCATTGTTTTTAATAGATAAATAGTACTCCATTATGTAAATGTACCACATTTTATATATCCATTCCTCTGTTGAGGGACATCTGGGTTGTTTCCAGGTTCTGGCTATTATAAATATGGCTGCTATGGACATAGTAGAGCATGTATCCTTTATGTTGAAGCGTCTTCTGAATATATGCTGGAGTGGAATAGCTGGGTCCTCAAATAGTATTATATCCAATTTTCTGAGAAACAGCCACACTGATTTACATATCCAGTCTGTTAGTCTATGCCTTTTTATTGGAGAATTGAGTCCATTGAAGTTAAGAGATATTAAGGAATGATGATTGTTGCATCCTGTTATTTTTGATGTTATTTTTAATGTTATTTTTATGTTTGTGTGGCTATCTTCTTTTGGGTTTGTTGAAAGAAGTTTATTTTCTTGGTTTTCTAGGGTGCAGTTTCCCTTCTTGTGTTGGTATTTTCCATCAGTTATCCTTTGTAGAGATGTATTTGTGGAAAGATATTGTGTAAATTTGGTTTTGTCATAGAATATCTTGGTTTCTCCATCTATGGTAATTGAGTGTTTTGCTGGGTATAGCAGCCTGGGCTGGCATTTGTGTTCTCTTAGGGCCTGTATGACATCTGCCCAGGATCTTCTAGCTTTCATAGTCTCTGGTAAGAAGCCTGGTATAATTTTGATAGGTCTACCTTTATATGTTAGTTGAGCCTTTTCCCTTACTGCTTTTAATATTCTTTGTTTTGTGCATTTGGTGTTTTGACTATTATATGACAGGAGGAATTTCATTTTGGGTCCAATCAATTTGGAGTTCTGTAGGCTTCTTGCATGTTCATGGGCATCTGTTTCTTTAGGTTATGGAAGTTTTCTTCTATAATTTCGTTGAAGTTATTTACTGGCCTTTTAAGTTGGGAATCTTCACTCTCTTCTATACCTATTATCCTTAGGTTTGGTTTTCTTATTGTGTCTTGGATTTCCTGGATGTTTTGGGTTAGGAGCATTTTGCATTTTGCACTTTCTTTGACTGTTGTGTCAATGTTTTCTATGGAGTCTTCTGCACCTGAGATTATCTCTTCAATCTCTTGTATTCTGTTGATGATGCTTGCATCTATGACTCCTGATCTCTTTCCTATGTTTTCTAAATCCAGGGTTGTCTCCCTTTGTGATCTCTTTATTGTTTCTATTTCCATTTTTAGATCCTGATGGTTTTGTTCAATTCTGTTACCTGTTTGGTTGTATTTTCCTGTAATTCTTTAAGGGAATTTTGTGTTTCCTCTTTAAGGGCTTCTAGCTGTTTACCTGTGTTCTACTGTATTTCTTTAAGGGAGTTATTTATGTCTTTCTTAAAGTCCTCTAAATCTTAATGTAATCTAAAATCATGAGATGTGATTTTAAATCAGAGTCTTGCTTTTCCAGTGTGTTGGGGGTATCCAGGGCTCGCTGTGGTGGGAGAACTGGGCTCCAATGATGCCAAGTAGCCTTGGTATCTGTTGCTTATGTTCCTGCACCAGCCTCTCACCATCTGGTTACCTATGGTACTAGCTAGTCTTGCTCTCTCTAACTGTGGCTTGTCCTTCTTGTAAGCCTGTGCGTAAGCACTCCTGGGAGACCAGCTGTCTCTAGGCTGAATTTGACTGTGGAGAGCTGTGGCACAGGGTCAGCTCCAGGGCACAGATGGAAACTGAAAGGATCCTGTCCTTGACTGTTCCTTGGTCCCTGTGTCCTGATGGCTCTGGGTGGGTCTCTCTTGGGCCAGGAATTTGAGCAGAAGTGCTGGTCTCACCTGTGCTCTCAGGGGTGTCAGCACTCCTGGGAGAACAGCTCTCCCAGCAGTATTTGGGTATGGAGAGCTGTGGCATAGGATCAGGGTACAGATGGAAACAGGAAGGCTCATGCCTTCTTCTAAAGAGGTCCCACACCATACATCTCAGACAATATGAGGAATGATTCATTTTAGATGCTAAGTTCCCACTGGCCTTTTTATATAATGTTAGAAATTCATCAGATGGCAGAACCCATGGGCCAGGGCCAAGAGAACCAAGCAAGTTGCTCTAAATAGCTGCAGCATCCCAACTGCCATTTCCTATAAAGCAAAAGAAGCACATGTCCATGGTCATTGCCAGGTCAAGCAACAGCCTGGGGTTGGTCAAGAATATTTTGCCATCAAATCTAGTTGGGGAACATATTCCAAAGGGTCATTCTCTATTTCTGGCTGTTGTAGTTTAAGGACAAGTAGGAAATATTCGTTGAATAGAAAATTATTGTCTTATTACAATCATTAAATTATAATAGGGTAAAACATAAGGAAGATGGCTCAGTGGGCAAAGGTGCTTGCCACCAAACCTGATGACCTGAGTTTGATTCTTGAAAGCCAAATTCTAGGTGAGAACCAACTCCTACAAGTTTCCCTCTGACACCAGGCTGTGTGCATGCATGCATGAGTGTAGGATCCTCTGCAAGGAAGCTATAAACTGGCAGTGAACTATAGATAGGGCAGAGTGCAGAATGTTCTTCCTACGAGGTGGCCTTCAAGACAGAATTGGCTAAGCTATGATAAGTAAATTCACTTGAAAGTAAGAACATGAATGGAATGCCCTCCTCTGTCCAAATTATCTCTGTGGGAAAGGAATATTTTTAAAAGGAATATTCTCGCTCTTTTCACATGGCCAAAGACAATAAAATTTAACAGCACAGATATTCCCTCACTGTACTTGTATTTGATGAAGTTAACGGTAAACATTACTTCATGTTCAGCTTGTTTTAATAATAAAACAAATAACTGCTTTGTTTGCACTTCTCTTGAGCTCAAAAGCCTAGAGTGCTATGTTTTTCCCACACACAGGTCTTTGGAATATATCCTTCAAGTCTCAAGACTTAGCCTCAGTGGCCAAAGGATGGATCAACACATGAACACTTGAACACATGCATACACACTAAATAAATGTAATAAAAATGCCAAAGATAATACTAGGGTAGAAAAATAAGAATGGGAGTCACCTCATGGCAGAGGAGAATATTTTAAGAAGAAATAAAATTTCTACTTAAATAAAATAAAAATTGTATGATTTTTATAGTGTGTGCGATAGTAATAATAAAGAGTCTTCAAAACATCAAACATGGTCATCCTAACCTTGAAGGCAGAAGGAGGGGATCTTTCAGTTAATTCTAGCACCAACTATCAGCTAAATCTTTCTGGTAGGTCAACAGCTTAGTGGAAAACCACAGTAGGAAGGATATTGGGAGGGTTGAAGAGCACCTCAAAAAAAAAATCAAAGTCCAAGTCCCCTGTCACTGAGAACAGTGACTTATTTCGAATTAGGATATTGCTAGTATAGTTAAGGGTTATAAAATAAGATTGTTTTACATATAGAACAGGACCTAAGACTAGTTGTAGGCATATTTTCAAGAGAAAGGAGCAAAAGGTTTAACACGGAGATACTATAAGGGAGACTATGGGACATTAAAAGCAGCCATTGGCATTCTGACTTCATGAGTGTATACCAAGGACCACCAGCAGTCACCATAGTCCAGAAGGCACACACACAGCAGAACCTCAGAGACTCCAGGAAGAACTGGCTCTGCTGACACTTAGACTTTAGACTCTGGCCATCCCCACCTCAAGAACTGAAAGAACCCATGCTCTTTTAAGCCACTCTGTCTATGATCATTTATCATTTATTGCAGCAAACTTAAGAAATCAACACCTTTGGGTGTGAGCATTAAAATCAATGGAAAATGGCATGCAGAAAGTAGCACTTCTACAGGTTAGAGGAACCTGTTTGTTTGTGTGTGTGTGTGCCTGTGTCTGTGTGTATCTGTGTGCTTCCTTTGTTTTTAGGATCCAAGTGTATTGAAAGAAAGACCAAGCAAATATGTTTACACTCTAGAATTCCTTTTTTTCCTGAAATCTCTATGAAATTAAAGTGCTGGGCCAAAGAAAAGATATTTGCTTATACCCTTGGGGAGAAAATTGTAGTATCCCTGAGTAAGGGGGACCAAGGGACCAGGGTTTTGTTTGTTTGTTTTTTATAGACGACTCCTGAGAAACCTTGGGCAACACTCAGTGTCAGTCAGTGATTGTCCTCTGAAATGCAGTCTCTATGAGGGAGAAGAGAGGACATTTCTTCCTCCACAGGATAGCACACAGGATAGAAAAGGGACTTGTGTTAGGAGAGGTGGGAAGGAGGCAGGCTTTATGCAGAAGAGCTCAGCGCAGTGTTGGACTGCAGCCTGGTTTGGTATAATTTATCTTACTTGCATCAAGCAATTTGCATCATACTGAAATACAAGTCAGGGTGTTACCGAGGCCACCAGTGGAGGAGTGGCTATGAGGGAAAAGCTCTGTGGAACTGATGAGCAGGTGGGAGGATCACTGACCCACTTCTACTTGATAGTTGTTGGAACAGAGCAAGAATTAGTCATAATTCTGGGCAATAGCAGCCATGTTGAGTGCTAGTTCAGCAATTAAGTAACAGCCATTTCTAAGAGGACTATCCCAACAAAGACCAGGAAAAAAGCAAATGTAGGAACACTGTTATGTGCTACCCTAAGAAAATCATCTGCATCCCTTAATTGCATGGAATAATTTTAAGTTGGCAGTGACTTTAGCTAATGAAACCTAGGGTCCGAGTCCGATGATGAGAAAATATACTTGTTATCTTGATTAGATTAAGAAATGCTTAGGGTGCTAGTGAGGCATATCTTCTGCTGTATCTGTGCAGGCATTTCTAGAGAAGAACCACTCTGAATGTAGGTAACATCATCCCATATCTTGGTGAGTTGCAGGACTAAATCAAATGGAATGTGGGGTGCTAGCATTCCTCCTTCTGTGATTGATGGTCAGCCATGATGTTAGCAAGCAACCTTATGCTCCCGCCATCACCACTGCCAGGCCTTCCCATCACAAAGGCCATTGGTCTTCTCACACCATGAGTCAAAAGTAAATCCTTCTCCTAAGCTGTTTCTTGCCTGGTATTTGATCACCTTGGTGAGAAACCTAACTCATTCATGGCAAGCTAGTGTTTCAACATCATATTCTATCCTGAACAACTATGTGATTCCCCACCTCATATACAAAGCCTGGGGTGATCTGCCACTTTATAGACTGCTAAGCTGAGCCTCGGGATGTCAGCTCCATAGTGGCTGATTCTATTCATTGCAATTTAATGTTCAGCTGACTGGCAGATGGTGTAAGCTAGTGGGGAAAAACAGTAGAGGTTAATTTAGCCTCCTTATCCGTGCATCTCTCAACTCTCATTCACCAACTAGGGCTGAGATTAACACTGCCTCCATTTAAGCCTCTGGGAGCATAAATCTAGAATATCCTTTCCTTTCTAAAGTAGTTTTCTAACTAAAATCATGTTAAGTTTATCAGTAGCTCTCCTGATTAACTCTTAAATAAGCACTTAGAACTTTAAGGCCATTTTGAAGTCCATTCTGACTGTCTGATCTTTTCTGCCCTCTTTGACAAAGTAAGTAAGGTCTTACTTAGAAATGACTTAGTGGGGGTTTTTTTTGGCATTAGTGGGTTTTTTTTTTTTTAGAAGTCTGCCATCACAATAGAATGTACTGGCTAACAAATCATTTATTTTTAGTCTAGACAAATCTGATGTAAGTGATAGCAAGGAGTCTTTATCATCTTTGTCTTGGTTTGGAATTGCTTTTTTATAATCTTAGGCTAACATTTTTTTCTTTTTCCCCCGCGGAGGAGTTCAACCTATCAAACATTTTTTTTTTTTAGCTTCAAATATTTCTTGGCTCCTTAAACCAAAGTAGTCCCTAAACTGCTTTCATATGCAAAATTTTGTGAAATTTATATTGCTTTAGTTTGCTTTTTGTTTTCTGGGTACTAGGTATTGAACCCAAGGACTTACACATGTGCTAGGTAAGTACCCTACATTCACTCAGCTATACCTACACCCATTTATTAAGTTGTCCACGCTGGTCTTGGACTAGCTTTGTACTCTAGGCAGGCTTTGAAATTGTCATCCTCCTGCTTTGGCCTGCTAAGTAGCTAGGATTACAAGTCTGTACCACTAGGATTGACTTATATTGTTTTATTATGTTCTGGAAGGAAAGGAAGTAAGTATCCTTGGTGGGGGGAGGGGAGAAACACCCAAAAGGAACAAAGATTACTTGAGAGTGCTTTCAATACGAACAATTGCTCATAAATGCACTTCTGTGGTTTCAAAAAAAAAAAAACCACTCTTTCTCTACAAACATGAATCATATTTATTTAGAATCCCACTCTCAAGTGAGAATTTACTTGCCTTTAAAAATCATCTACTATGTAAGTTATTGTGGTAATGGGGCAGAAACATATGCTTTCTCTGTCTGAAGTTTCATTTAAAGCAGAAGACACTCATCCTTGCACTGTCTTCTCTTCTTGACTCACTTCCTGTCTTTCTCCAGTCTCACCCACCAACTGGAGAACTACCCTAGTCAACTTTCCTTCCTACATGAGTTTCACAACCACAGGTTCAATCAAGGATTCATAAAAATTACTGCATTCATGCATAATACAGGCACAATCTTTACATCATTATTCCAAAAAATAACACAGTGGAAAACTATTTACATAGCAGTGCAAGTAATCTAGAGATGGGTCAAAGTACACAGGACAATTGGCTAAATTATACATAAATACTAACAGTGTAGATAAGAGACTTGAGTACTCAAAGACGGGTGGGTATCCATGGAGTTCTAAAAAAAAAAAAAATCCACATGTACTAAGGGGTATTAGCTTCCTATTACTGCCATTACATATTGCTGTCAACTTAGTGATTTGAAACAGCATGTAGTTTGGGATATTATAAATCTGAAACAACTTATATTGAGGCAAAAATCAAAGTGTCAGCAGGCCTATGCTCTTGTTGGAAGATCCAAGGGACAAGATATTTTCTTATCTGTTTCAGCAGCTAGGATACCAGAACTCATTGTCTGGTTGTTTCTTCTTCTATCTATAAAACATATGGCTCCAACCTGTGCATTCTACCTTTGTCTCTTTTTCCTCCCTTGGATAAGGCCCCTACTGAGTGCACTCTGCTTGACTTGGGGATCTATAAAACTCTTAAGATCCTGCCAACTCTGTGTCTTGAAGTTTTCTAGTAGAGAAACGATCTATGCATTTCCTCCTCTCACTGAAGAGTCGTGATGAGCTAAGCAGTGCTCGAAATTTAGTCTTTATTCACCTACATCCTTAGCATATGCCTGGCTTTGGAAAGAGGGTCACTGTAGGAAAACTGAGATGATGTCATGTTGAGTGAAGATGGGCCCTCAGTCCAATATGACTGGTGTCTTTACAGACAGAGGTGTTGACCCTGAGACACACAGGAAGAAGGCCCTGTAACAACAGAGGTGGAGCATGGAATGACACAGCTGCAAGGCAAGGAAGGAGCTATTGACAGTCTGAAGCCAGGAAAAGGCTGGAAAAAAGGCTTCTTAGAAGTTCCAGAGGGAAGCATAGCACTGTGAACAGCTTGATTTCAGACCTTTAGTTTCCAGAGCTGTGGAAAGATAACTTCCTATTGTCTTCAGCTATCAGTATTGGTGCTTTGTCTTGGCAATCCCAGGAACTAATCAGATGTGTGGGTAAAGAGATTATTTTGTTCATGTTCCACATTTTTCACAGAGGAAGTTTGACTAGCTAGTCCATCCCTAAGAGCTTTCTTTGTTCCATTTATAAGACACAGGGTCTTTGCAGATTATTGACCATAGAGGAATTTTTAATCCAGCAACATGAGTGCTCTGGCAGGGATTCCATCCAAAGATCATTTAGGTCTATGTGGTCTGGCTAGATATAGACATGTCCTTAGTACACATCTTTAATCCCTAACAATGAAAGCAAGGTTAGTTTGTACAAGGAAGCAGCCATGTATGAAAGTGACGTCTAATTGAGGGACAAAGTGAAAAACCAAGGAAGGATTTGACATAATGAGTAGGAGAGAGGATACACCCAACTCTAACAAGAACAGCAGCACAGGAAAGAGAAGCTACTTGAGAGAGAGAGAGAGAGAGAGAGAGAGAGAGAGAGAGAGAGAGAGAGAGATTGTTTTATTGGGACAGTTTTACAGAGATAGTTTGCAGTTGTATAGATTGCCAGTGTTAGTTTGAGGCCCAGCAGAGAAATTCAGTGAGAAGCTGAAAGAAGCTAGTCTGAATCTGTTAGCTTGGAGAGGAATTTTGAGCCAGAACAACTGAGTTAAACCAGCCAGCCAGAGTTCAAAAAGAACTAGAAAGGGAGTAAGCCTCCAAGACAAAAAAAAAAAAACAAACAAACAAACAAACAAAAAAACCCCAAAAAACTACATTTACAATTTGCTGTGCCTAGGGCTTCTTTGCTTGACAACTTTATGCTGTCTCCTGACATATAAGCAATCAAGAAATGTATTAATCAAGAATTAGGTAGTACAATGTTTTCAAATTCCCAAACCAAAAAACAAACACAGTTTTTTGTTTGTTTGTTTGTTTGTTTGTTTTTGACAAACTTTAAAATATAATAACCAAATGCTGCTTTTTAAATATATAGGCAAGCCAGGCAGTGATGGTGCATTCTTTTAATCCTACTGCTTGGGAGGCAGAGGCAAGTGGATTTCTGAGTTTGAGGCCAGCCTGGTCTACAGAGTAAGTTCAAGGACAGCCAGAGCTACACAGAGAAACACTGTCTCAAAACAAACAAACAAACAAACAAACAAATAAATAAATAAATAAATAAATAAATAAATAAATAGGCATAGTAATGAGAGAGTGTATTTCTATGAGAAACAGATAGTATGTCACCCAAGTGGGGACCAAATGTGGTCATCACTCATATCTGTTAATGTTATCATCAATAAGACTTCACCTCACTGAGAATTTCAATTCAAAGGTGACTAAGCAGTTTATCACTGAGAAAATATTTTCCCACCAATAAGTAACACTAAGCACTGACATAAATTCAAAAGCACATTTTAATTGAGTATTTTGATTGTGTGAAAGACATTAAAAACAATGAATGTTTGAAATTCTTGGGCAAATGGATGTGTCTGGAGGATATCATCCTGAGTGAGGTAACCCAATCACAAAAGAAGTCACTTGATATGCACTCACTGATAAGTGGATATTAGCCCAGAAACCTAGAATACCCAAGATACAATTTGCAAAACACAATAAAATCAAGAAGAACAAAGACCAACGTGTAGGTACCTCATTCCTCCTTAGAACAGGGAACAAAATACCCTTGGAAGGAGTTAAAAAGACAAAGTTTGGAGCTAATATGAAAGGATGGACCATCCAAAGACTGCCCCACCTGGGGATCCATCCCATAATCAGCCACCAAATGCAGACACTATTACATCTGCTAGCAAGATTTTGCTGAAAGGATCCTGATTTAGCTGTCTCTTCTGAGGCTATGCCAGTGCCTGGCAAATACAGACTCTAACTATCTTAAATTATTTTCAGATTTATGAATTCACCCACCACAGGTTTTCACTGGCTCGGGTATGTCTATTGCTACTGAGTCTGACATAGCATATTCCTCCTTGGGTTGTACTAAATTCATTGTAGTTTTTTATTTTTCAATTTCTTTGAAAATATTCATACCTCTTAGTTGCTCCATGCAGGCTATTTATAAATATCTACTCTCTAATAACTTCCAAACTATCTCCAAGTCCCCAAATAGATACAAACTGGACAATTTCAGTAGAGTCTACGAGCTAGTCAAGAGATGACAGTCACTCTAAGTCACTTGTCTTTTCTCTTAATTACTAACAATGCCTTGCTTAGTGTCCTTTGTGCACAGCAACTGTCCTCCTCAGGAGAAGCCTCCTTAAGCTTGTTTTCTTCTGACATCTCTGAAGCTGCTGCAGACAATGCAGCTGAGTCAACTTAACTATTGTCACATACCTTTCCTTGCCTGGCTACTGAAGGAGCTACTCCCAAATATTTTTGGTTGCAGGCTTTTTTTTTTTTTGTGGAGAAGTTTGGCCATAAAGAGAAATATGTTTTAAAATTTCCTAATCATTGCTTTCCCATGAGCAGGAAATTTTGGCATATTTAGTCTAGTTATGTTGATAACATACTATGGGTGTTTACATAATGCTAGTATCAGTAACAATCATGAAACTGTTTATGCTCTCTTGTACCTGAACATGTGATATTAAATGTACATTTCTCCTTTTTTATTGTCTTTCCTTGGTGCCTTAATAGGACTTATTGACTTCATTAATAAGTAACCAATAAAATAAAATAACATAAAATAAATAAAAGGAGAAGTAGGGAGAAGAGCATCAGAGAGTTGGGAATGAAGGATGGAAGGGAGAGTAAGAGGGTGAAGAAGAACAGGGAGGCAGGAGGGCTATAACCATATATCATTTGACACACTGGTGAATTCTACTAGCATCTTGAGTGATAGCCTCATGCCAAGCCACAGTACAGAGTGATGAAAGTACCACACAGCTTGTACCTCTGCCATTCTAGTTTGAAAGCACGCAGACAGCTGTTAACAGATTATTTCTTTTGACCAACTCTTTGCTAACATTACTGCCATTGTAAATCTTTGCTAACAATTAATAGCCCTCTAGTCCCACAGATGGTTCTTTTAAAAGATGTAAACCACTGTACATGTGGGCACACAACTGTAATCTTGGCCCTTGAGAGACAGAGAAAGGAGACTACAAGTTTAAGGAAAGCCTGGTCTACTAAGCCAGGCCCAGTCCCAGATTCTCTAGCTACATAGAAGTTCTCCATCCCTTATCCAAAACAAAAAAAAAATGTTCTAAGACACATTAGTTGTCAGGTTTGGGGAATGGGAAGAGAGGTTGACTAATTGATGTAGCCGAATCATCTGACTCCTAATGATGATGACAGCTTCAAGAAGCTTTAACCACTAAGGAGGGAGGGCATCTCTGGGGACAAATCTCTACTTGATCTCAGCTAAAATACTTGGAAAACACTGAAGATATCCAGAAGTGCTCCTTGTACACTAATTTTATGACATGAGATAAGCCCAAAGGGAGGTCCCGATGTATTCTTGCCTACTGTTTTAACTTCTCCATAATCTTCAACTATATGCTCAAAATTGTGTCCACCACCTTTCCTTTTAGAGTTATAAACTTAAACTAAGCATGCTTAAGACTGCAATTTTTATTTATTTATTTATTTATTTATTTATTTATTTATTTATTTATTTATTTTATTGGATTTTATCTTTATTTACATTTCAAATGTTCAAATTCTCCTTTCCTGGTTTCCCCTCTGAAAAGCCCCCTATAGCTCCTCCCCTCTACCTGCTCACCAATCCACCCACTCCTGCTTCCTGGCCCTGGCAGTTCCCTATACTGGGGCATATAACCTTCACAGGATCAAGGGCCTCTCTTCCCATTGATGACCAACTAGGCCATTCTTTGCTACATATGCAGCTAGAGTCATGAGTCCCACCATGTGTTTTCTTTGGTTGGTGGTTTAGTCCCAGGGAGCTCTGGAGATACTGGTTAATTCATATTGTTGTTCCTCCTATGGGGTTGCAAACTCCTTCAGCTCCTTGGGTACATTCCATGGGTACAATTCTTAACTGAGCATACTCAGGAATGTACTCTTAACTGAGCATGCTCAGGGGTATATTCTTAACTGAACATGTTCAGGAATGGGCCCACCTCTGAAGTACTTTTTTATTTACTATGTATAGGCTTCTCTCAGGCTTCCTTTGTCCAAGGTGGTCCTTGTCTTATAAACAATTCCTTTGCTTTTACCTCCAATAGATAATAAATCTCAGCTCTTTTATTTCTTGGCTGTGTTTGTTTTGGGTTCTACATTCACCACGATGTGATTCCAACCATTTAGCTGCAGATTGATAACTTAGTTTGAGACATCCTGCTCAAAGGCACCGGGGATTTGTTGCTCAACTCCTAACAAGACAGGCAAGGAAGTCGGGTAGCATGTCCCAAGCTGACCCTGTACTGCTGGAAAAGAGGCCTGAGCCAGGGAAGGAGCATCTTCTTGAGGGCTGACTCACTGCTTCAGCTGTGTCATCAGGCTTCTATGACAACTTGGCAGATATTCCAAACCTTTTGTTCAGAAGTTTCCTGAAACCAATGAACAGGGTTGAACTCTTGAGTCAGCTAATAGTCACCATAGCAGAGCCAATAGGACAGAAAACTGCTCAAGGCCAGCCATGAACCTAAGACTACATTTTACTGTAGGGGTAAGGGTGATTGTGTGGGACTTTTACTGGGGAGCCACACACTTATACACACACACACACACACACACACACACACACACACACACACACACACCTACTCACTTGGTTTAGGGAACCTACAATAGACCAAAGTATGTATTCTATTAAAATACAATTTGGTGAACCAGTGAGGTGTGTGTGTGTGTGTGTGTGTGTGTGTGTGTGTGTGTGTGTGTGTGTTTTATTGAGGTTGCTGACAGGAGTGTGGGTGAAGGGTTACTTAAAGGAGCAAGGATGACTCAAAAGTAATTGCATCACCCCAAAGCCCACCCTAACAGAGTGATGACTCACCAACCCTGCAGCCCTGGAGCAATCTACATAATTTACCAGCAACTCAACTAGGCCAAGAATCTCTGCTTACCAGTTTAGCTGATCAGAGTATCCCCTGTCCCCACCCCTCCCCCACAAATGTTTATGACGTCTTTATGTTGGCAGGAGAGGAATATAGATCACATTTAAACTTTCCTAGACTTGTGAAGTTTCTTTCCTCCTGACTTTCATGATCGTCCTTCTTCAGGATGGAAGGAACATTTCCACTTGGAGGAAATGACTGTAAAATGAAGGTGAAAGACAGTCTCTTTGTGGACTGCCAGTAGACCAGAAACTGTGTCTTCCATCTTGGGATAAATATATAAACATAAAAGGCTTCATAGCTCTAGTTAGTGAAGAGAAATTGAAGTACTGATTGCCAGTGGTTTCAAATTTGGGGTTTGGGAAACATCTACCCTGAAGGTTTGAATACAGACAAGCAGCTCTGACAAGGAGGGCAGGGTCCCAACAGGTCAGCTTTTATATTCTGGGGCCCACAGGTGGGTAGTGTGACACTTTCAATGCTGTAAAAATGCCAGAGCTAAAATCTTTATCTGTGGAAATAGAGAAGTCTCATTTTAACTGGGCTCTTATTTTTTTCTAATAAAGAAATCTGTTGTTCATCCTGGGGAAGAGTTGCTTCCTCTATTACTGTCAGATTGAGATTCTTCACCAAAAAACACACAGCACACATACAGAAAGAGAGAGAGATAGACGGAGACAAAGACAGAGTGGAGATATAAGTGAAGGGCTGAGGAATGCCTTGTGTTCTATGACTGATCTCCTTGGACTCCCAAGTATGAGCTGATAATAACAGTGACCATTTTAAAACCTATTATGAAAGTAACATCCATTTGAATGCTATTTCCATCTCTAGTGTGTATATCATTTTACACTCAGTTTACAGCAAACCCAGAATCAATATCAACTTAAATGGAGAAAAAGTTAAAGCAGTCCCACTAAAATCAGGAGCCAGACAAGGCTGTCTATCTCTCTCCATACCTATTCAGTAGAGTACTTGAAGTCTTATCTAGAGCAACTGAAGGAGATCAAGGGGATACAAATTGGAAGTGAGTAGTAGAAATATATTACAAATGATATAATACTATGTATAAGTGGTCCTAAACATTCTTCCAGAAAATTCTTCCAGCCGATAAACACTTTTAGAAAAGTAGCTGGATACAAATTAACTTACAAAAATTAGTACCCTTTCTATATACAAATGACAAATGTATTGAGAAAGAAATTAGGGAAATTATGCTTTTCACAATAGCCTCAAATACTAACAAATATTGTGGGAGTAATTCTAACCAAGCAAGTGAAGACCTTATATGAAAAAAACCAACCAACCAAACAAACAAACAAAAACTTCAAGACATTGAAGAAAGAAACTGAAGAAGATATAAGAAGAGGGAAAGATTTCCCATGGTCATGGATTGGTAGGATTAACATAATAAAAATGGCCTCCTAATAAAAGCAATCTACAGAGTCAATGCAATCTCCACACAATTTTTCACATCTACAAAAAGACCCAGAATAACTAAAACAATCCTGAATAGTAAAAGAACTGAAAGAGGTATCCCCATCCTTAGTTTTAACGTATAGTACTAAAAACACTATGGTATTAGCATAGAAAATAGAAATGTTGATCAACAGAAAAAAATTGGAGGCTCAGATATAAATGCCACACCCCATACACCTGATTTTTGATAAAGAAGCCAGAAACTCACACTGGGGGCACAACACTTTCAACAAATGGGACTGTTCAACTGGACTTCTGAGAGTAACGATGCAAATAGACCTAGGCGTATCAACCATCCCGCACAAGATTCAACCATAAGTGGGTCAAAAACCTCAACATAAAAATGGACATACTTTATAAAAGTAAAGTGAGAGGGTAGAAGTGAAAGGAGAAATGGTCTGAACTCATTGGCAAAGAAAAAACCTTTCTGAACCGAACACTGTTAACATGGGAACTAAGATCAACAATAAATGGAACCTCATGAAACTAAAAGGCATTGCAAAGGACACTATCATTTGGCCAAAGCAGCAGTCACAGAATGGTATTTTACCAGTTACACATTCAATAGAGAACTAATCATTCATATATATATATATATATATATATATATATATATATATATATATATGTGTGTGTGTGTGTGTGTGTGTGTGTGTGTGTGTGTGTGTGTGTGTGTATTAAACATTACATATTTGGGCCCTGATGGACTGCTGCAGAAGCTGGCCTGGGCCCCAACAGGTCATAGGCCTGACGAACTCAGCTACTACCTGTGCCCAGATCCAGTACTTTTGATCCAGTCTACCCAACATTTACCCCACCCTAAAGATGCTGGAAGTGTGAAGGAGTCAGTTCTGCAGAACCAGACCTGCAGGATCACCATAACTCTGGCAATAGTGGGGTATCTGAAATAAGTCTCAGAGATGGGCTAGGCTCATTTATATTATTATTATATTATGTCATGTGACACACTACATTTTCTAATGCCACAATGACAAATGTATATGCAATGGAGAATTGGGAGCAGTGAGTGAGCAGTAGAGAGAGATGGAACTAGAGACACGACAGCAGTGATAGGTGGGAGAGAAGCCTGGAGTGGATGGGGAGCATGTCATTGCTGAGTAGGGCCTACAGAGTGCTGTAAAGCTGCCTGGAACTTGCACCAAACTCAGCCCCCGGAACACTCTGCTCAGCCTCACAATCTGGGCAACAGCAGAATGTCCAAGATAAAGAATGGTTCTTTTCTGGAGTAGACCTCCTTGAAAGGTCTCTATGCTCCATGCTGTGCCTGGAAGGGCACTCCTACTGTCCCAGGCCATATTGAAGCCTGAGGTTCATGTGGATGTCTGAAGTCCTACAGGATCCAGGAGCCATGTTGATGTCCTTGGTCTAAGGTACTACTGAAAGCCACACTGATAACCTTGGTCTAGGCTGATGGGTGAGTCCATGCTCATGTCTAGTTCCATATTGTTGCCAGGGCCATACTAATGTTTGTGGACTGCTTTGCTATCTAAGACAATAGTGATGTTTGAGTCAGTGTTGTCTCCATATCTGGGTCCATGGTTTTACTGTAGCTGGGGTCCATGTTGATATCCATGATCATGTTATCACCAAAAGCCATGTGGATGTCCAAGGTCTATGTCATAGTCTAAATCCATGCTTATGTCCATAGATTGTGCTGCCTATGTGGACATATTGATGGGAGTGGCTTGTGCTATCACCTGAGACCATGGTGATGTCTGGGTTCATACTGCTGTAGAGGGCCATGTCTGGGTCTATGTTCCTACTACGGCAGAGTGCCATGTTGATGACTGTGGTCTGTACTGACACCAGAGAGTATGCTGATGTCCAGGATATATACTGACACCAGAGATTATGAGGATGTCTGTGGTCCCTGTAATCTTCAGAACCATGTATAGGTCCATGATTCACATTCCTACTAACTGTAATGGGCAAGGAAACTACATTTGCCATCATATTGATGGCTACAGACTCACAGTTGAGAAAGAAGAACACAGAAGGCTCTTGTGACAACCCCTACATCTACCCCAATGCACCTCCCCCAAACATAACAGCCTAGACAGAAAGTCACCAAAGAAAACTCTTGAAAATTGTGATAAAGATGCTGAAGTGTAACTCTCCACAATCAAGTGGCTTCTGTTTGGGATCTAGGTGGGGAAGGATTCAGTAGTTTTCAAGAGGCTGTCCACTGTGGGACCATAAAATGGGATATAGATCTAAACAGAGAATTCTAAAAAGAGGAAACTCAAGTGGGTCAAAACCACTTAGAAATGTTCAACATCCTTAGTCATCAAGGACATGCAAATCAAAACTACTTTGAAATTTCATCATACACTAATCAGAATGTAAGATCAATAAAACAAGCGACAGCTCATGCTAGCATAAGGAGACAGGGGAATGCTCATCCTTTGCTGGAGGGAGTGCAAGCTTATGCAACCACTATGACAATCAGTATGGCAGGTTCCCATATCCCAAGATCCAGCTCTACCAACATACCCCTCAAATGGCCCTAAATTTTAGCTGTCTTCTACCTTCTCCCACTTGTTCCTCCTGTTCTAGCTCCTTCTCCATCCATCCATAACTATCTGTTCTATTTCCTTGTCCTAATAAGGTCTGTCTGTAGCTTCTAAGCTCATATTCTACATCTTCCAAGTATACCAACATGATCAAAGCTCATAAACGCACAGAGACTGAGACAACACGCACAAACCTTGCATGGCTCTGCACCAGATCTTCTGATTATAAATATTATTTCCAGTTTAGTGTTTTTATGAGATCCCTGAGTGTGAGCCCAAATGGGTCTTGGATCGTTGTGTCTTCTCTGTTTGTCTTGTCCAACTATGTTGTGTTCGTTTTTGTTTTGTTTTACTATGTTTTATCTTTATTCCTTTGAATTACTATTCTTCTTTAGAATTATTATTCCTTAGAAATATTCTTCTCCTTTGGAATCATTATTCCTTAGAAGCCTGTCTGTTTTCTAATGAGCAACAGAAAGGGAGTGGAGGAGAAGGGAGGTAGAGAGGAACAGGGAGGAGTAGAGGAAGGGGAAACCATAATCAGGACATATTATGTGAGGAAAAAACTATTTTCAATAAAAGGAAAAATTATTTTTAAAAAAGAGTTAAAAAGTTCCACTAATGCACGTAAACATGTATGAAATAGTACAAGACTAAAATGTGCTTTTAATAATAAAATATAAGAAACAATGTTCTTTCATTGAATAAACTAATGATGTCGGTTTAATTTAAGTTTTGTTTCAAAATATAAATTTAAGGAAATATATCAAAATAAGAATAAAAAGCAATCAGTAAGATAATAGATAAAATAAGAAGGAAGTCATAATCATGAATTTGTTTTGGTGAGGAAAAAATATTACGAGACAAGGTCTTACTATGTATTCCTGGCCATTCTGGAACTCATTATGTAGACTATGCTGGTGCTGAAGTTACAGATATCCCCTTGCCTCTGCATTCTGACTACTGGTATTAAAAGTATTTGCCACATGCATCAATGAAAGAAAAATGCTAAAGAATTTTGTATCAATTCTGTTTGCTATAAGGTTTTGTCCTGAGTTATAATAACTACAAAATTATATATATATATTTGACCAAATAAAAGTCTTACAACATGTGGTTGTAAGACCACCCCATCCTTATGTCCAGAGAAAAGGCCAAAAGCTGGCTACAGAATCAGAGGTTATCTTTGAGGTATTCAGCTACAGACTTGTAGGTGAAGAGGAATTAGACATCAGGAAGCTAGATGCCTTGCTGGCACCCCCCTCCAGCTAACCAGAAGGAAGAAGACACCTCAGGAAAGGGTCCCATCAGCCCTTGTCACAGTCACAGTGAGCCGAATCAGCACGACTTCTGCAATCAGAAGGGAACTGGGGAAGATGAAATGCTCACACCACACAGAGACAGAGGTATAGAAAGAATCTGTGTCTCCTCCCAAACAGAGCAGAACAGACAGCATTCAGCTCCCTTTAGTACAGCTTAGATTCCCTCTGAGGAGCCTTGGGTTATATTAGTCTAATGTGGAAGAAAAGATCAAGTTTTATTCAGTGTGAGAACCACATACTTCTGACCACTGAGAAGATGTTCTATTTAAGATGGGATAGGACACAAAAGAGTGTCAGGAAAAGAGGAAACAACAGTTTTACCAGCCTCTGCCCTGTGAAGTAAGTTCAACGATTTGAAAGCATCCATTTATGAGTGTTCATTCCCTTTTACAACAGGATCTGTTAGATGAGAAGTCACTGGCAATGTGACTGATACCAAGATGTCAGTGTTGTAGAACTAAAAGCTCATCATCTGCTAAGAAGCAGCACAAATGTTACAGCACCTGGCTTAGCTCCTAGGTGTTCTCATCTGACTATAAAAGCCAGTCACTCAACATAGTCAGTCATTCTGCTGCCAATGTCACGGGCCTTCTAATCCATGATTGTTCAGAACTAATGGACCAGGTATATTTGAGAAAAAAAAAAGTACTTTCCTACTGAATTCCTGACAAATGCTTAAAAGCATGGGTTTTCAGTAGGAGGAACTGTCAGTCACTGGTCAGTGTCAGACTGCCTAAGTATTAGTCTCTGAACACGAGTGCAGGTCTCCCATCTGAATTTCAACTCCAAATACTGACATAATATTCCTGGTGTTGCACTGGAACTATTAATAGGAAAGCCATTAACTGGCGTCCAGATTCCATGCATATCTTCAGTGTCCTGTGGTCATGATATGGTCTGGAAAGAGATCCTTTCAATGCCACCAACAAAGAAATTAAGTATGGAAAGGATATCTTACTCCTTAGAGTAAGCTATGACAGCAGCATCCCTTTCTCCTTACTTTTTTCAGTTGACCTGTTGACACAACAGTGCTTTGGCCTGGATTCCCCAGGACATTACGTCTATGTTTCCTGGGTTATAGAACTTAGTGATTTGATTCATGGCTTATATTATAATTACATGTGCCTTAAAATAAAACACTTAGGAAGGAAGTCAGAGGCATGGCATTAGGCTACCCTACTGACTCTAAAACCCAACTTGCTTCCTCATCCAGGGAGGAGCTCTGGCAGTTTCAGGAAAATGACTCACTTTCAAACCCTCTAGGAAGAAACAGTGAAATATCTGGAGGTAATTGTGTAGGTAAGATAGATGCCTTCAGGGGCCACACCCTTTATTAACACACCTTCAAAATGCCCTTTCCTGCTTCTCAGTTGAAACATTTTAGAGAAATCTGAGGATACTCTCAAGTGCTCTTGGCCACAACTTTTCTTATATACCTGGTGTGTGTGTGTGTGTGTGTGTGTGTGTGTGTGTATCATATGTGTTAGTGCGTACCCATGTACAAATGCTAGAAGTTGACACTGGAGATCTTCACTGCTCTCCACCTTTTTTTTTTTTTTTTGAGACAGAGGCTCTCATTGAACCTGGACCTCACCAATTAACTATGTTAGCTCTCAAGTAAGGCATCAGGATCCTCCTGTCTCTGTCTCCCTGTGATAGGATTCGAACATGCACCACCAAGCTTGACTTTTTACATGAGAGTTGGGGGTCCAGACTCAGCTATACCTACTGAGCTATCTCCCCAGTCCCCCATCCATCTTTTAAACTTTCAAACATGCATATTATGACCTTGAGCTAAGCTCCCAAAGGTGTCTTCCACCTTTCTTCTTGAGCTATGATCTTAATGTGAGAATCTCAGACCTTTCCCGCTACCATACCACCATATTAACAGAGCTCAGACCTTCTCCTCTCCTCCATCCCCCTACACCACCATGTCAATCAGCACCAGTGTAACAGTACTTTACAACTGAGGATGACACAATACACAACTCCTGTTTAAGAAGTTCTCAGAGAAGCTCAAAGACAACAAGAACAAAAGAAACAAACAGAGGTTTCTGTTACAACAGTTAGAGGAAATATCCAACAAAGCTGACTGCCTTAGACTTTAAGACCTATAAGGTCTTAAACCTTCACTTAAACCTCACCCTAAAAGCCTATTACCAGATTTAGCATATAGCACACCCTACTTTCAGCCAAAATAATACAAAACACACTAAAAGGCCAGAAAGATAACAGTCTATCTAGACAGAAGCAAACTTCAGAACCACAATCCTATATTTTATCCAATAAAAGGGCCCAATTCTGCTATTAGCTGAGAAAGTCATTGACCCAGGAAACAGGGAGATGGGACAAGAAAGACTTAGTGTCCCAGGAACACAGAAGTGGTTTTGCTTGTAAGTCAGCTTCTCAAGCCTAAGAGATTGAGAAGTTATGATATAGCGTAGTAATAATGAAGGAGAAAGAAGCTTGTCAAGGAGAGTGACATTAAGATCTTTCCTCAAGGAACCTGGGTGCTAACCTCTTCTCCCTCCTTTCACAATTTGGTATTTCTTATCATGGCATTTTTAATCTTAAAGCAAGAAGGAACTATGCAAGTCCAGTTCTGAAACAAAACAAAACTTGGGTGATCAGTATGCCCATTTACAGATCTCGGGGGGGGGGGGAGATCTGAACAAAAGATTAAGCAGCAAGTGACAGATGACATATAAGATGCCAATCCATTTGACCTCTACAGTCCCAAGGGTTAGCAGTAAAACTGGCTTCCAAGTACCTGAAAATTACCCCAAGCAACTGCTTATCATTACCCACACAATGGAGGTGTTTTCTACAGCAAAGCTAGTGGGAAGCTAATGATGTATTATGTAGCTGTGTTATCCTGGCTAGGTTTATGTCAACTTGATACAATCTAGAGTCATCTAAGAGATGGAAACCTCAATGGAGAAAATGCTTCCATAAGACTGAGTTGCAGGGAAGCCTTTGGGGGCACTTTAATTAGTGATGAACAAGAGAGGCCTATCCTATTGTGCATGGTCCCATCCTTGGACTGGTGGTCCTGGGTTCTATAAGAAAACAGATTGAGTAAGCCATGAGGAACAAACCAGAAATTCAAGCACCTTGCCTTCGCCTCTATATCATCTCCTGCCTCCAGGTTCCTGCCCTGCTTGTGTTCCTGTCCTGACTTCCTTCAGTGATGAACTGTAGTAAGGGCATAAGCCAAATAAACCCTTTCCTCCCCCAAATTGCTTTTGGTCACAGTGTTTCCTCACAGCAATAGTAACATTAAGACATATGTGACCTCCAAAGCTAATGAATTTTAAGTTAACTAAGAAAGTGATGATAGGCTTATGACCTTTTTCCTCATTATTTGGCACAAAGTACAAGGTCATTAGTTTTGCTAAAGCCCTGGGTTCAAATCTAAGTACTATATAAACTGGGCTACTGTAATCCTAAGGCTCAGGACAAGAATGTAGAAGAATATGAAGTTCAAGATCATCTTCAGCTACATAGCAAATGTAGCCTGGGCTACATTAAATACTATCTCAGATATTTGTAAAATGACACAGAATTTGAAATGATCATTCCTGATAGTTTGAATGAGTATGGTCCCCATAGGTCATGCTTATTTCCCAGTTGGTGGAACTGTTAGGGAAAGATTAGGAGATGTAGCCTTGTTGGAGGAAATGTGTCACTGAGGGCTGTTTGAGGATTTAAAAATTCATGGCATTCCCAGTGTTCCCTCTCTTCAGCCTACTTTCAAATCAAGATGTAAGCTCTTGGCAATTCCTGCTGCCTTTAGAATAGCCTTTGTTCAGACATTATAAACTCTAACCCTCTAAAGTCATAGCCCATACTGTTTCAAGACTAATGGTATAAATGCTACTTTTCAATTCCTGCTAATATTTTTTCATGTTCACAGCATCTCTTTAGAAAGGGAAAATAACAGTTACAGATAAAATTCAGTCCTCCTAATGATAAGATCGTTCTGCCTATGATGGCTTGAGAGTTACCAATGTCTACAAATTGAAGGAAAAATTAGAATCTGCTATTGGAACCTAGAGAGAATACCTAATCACCAAGCCCTTGTCAACAACAAGTAGAAAATTCTATACCATTCCTTCCAGTCCTAGTGTTCACACCATTTGGTTTTAACACCAGACTTCTCTAACAAAGTCACAATTTAATGTCTTCCAAACTCACTGCAGGGCTCTTGTTAAAGTGACAATAGTAGTATTAGCAGCAACAAAGACTAAATATAATAATAGTATGTGGTTATAACATAGTCATATGCTTTATGTACACAGAAAAGAGTTGGGAATACTTACTTCTGCTACTTGGGTTACCTGTAAAGCAGGTTGGCATTATGGAAAGTAGACTTAGACTAGTTATAAATGTGTACTGTAGATACCAGGCATGCCACTAATTGCAAAAAATAATTATAACTTATACACTGGGAGAAGAAAGAAAATGAAATTGTATAAACAGCTAAATTAGAACTAGAGAAGGCAGAAAAAAAAGAGAATTTTTTAAAGTTAGAAACAGGGAGGATATTAACCTAACTATATAATAATTTCAAATGCAGGCAGTCTAAATAAACTAATTAAGAGTCAAGAATGTCAACATGGAAAGTCAAATTCAATGTATGATATCTCTAAGAACGCTATTCTAAATAGAAAAACAGAGTAAAATAAAAGTAAAGAGATGAAAAAGGTTTCTTGTCTATATAAATTAATAATTTATTGATTGTTATCTATTTTCTTTACATTTGGATCACTGATCCCCCTCCCTCCTCTACTCCCAGTCTCTACACATCTGCATCCCCTCCCCCAAAGGTACCCCTTCTCCACTTCTCCAAAAAGGGAAGCTTCCCATGGATATCAACCAGCCTTGGCATATCAAGTTGCAATAAGATTAGGTGCATCTTCTTCTATTAAGGCTAGACAAGGCAGTCTTGTTAGGGGAAAGGGATCCAAAGGTAGGCAATGTAGTCAGAGACAGCCCCTGCTCCTGCTTTAGGAGTCCCAGATGAAGACCCAGCTGCACAAGTGTTCCATATGTGCAGAGGACCTTGGTCCACCCCATCCATGCTATCTGGTTGGTTAGCATTTCAGTCTCTATGAGTCCCTGTGATCCCAGGTTACCTGATTCTGTACGTTGTCCTTGGCCCCTTTGGTTCTTTCAATCCTACTTCCCCTTCTACCGCAGGATCCCCCCAACCCCAAGTTCTACTTAATGTTTGATGGAGCACCTGTTTCCATCAGTCTCTGGTGCCTGTGGAGCAAGTGGACCAGGCCCCTAGACAGAACTGGTAAGGCTGAGCAGACTCAGACCCTGGGGAAATCTCAGAATTGAGAAGGGCAGGAGTGGATCCAGCTCCCTGCCAAACTACCTGATCTGGAACACATAATCATAACACCCCACTAAGAGAAACATGGCAATCAGTCTCATAGCATGAAAACCTGGGTTCTTCATGTCAATGAGCTTCTCTTGATGAGCTATCCTTCACACAAAAGGTATTTAATTCCTGGTTCACCCTGAGTAAAGTGTAAGCATTCATATTTGCTATCAAATAAAACAGTTTAGATAAGCAAGACAGCCTCCTTCACCAAGGATGACTGCAGAGGAGGCCTTTGTGGCAAAGAGCCGCACCTAAATCATCTGAGAAAGTCTTCTCTCTCCTAGTCCCTTCGTACTCTTGGCACTCACTTGGAACCAAACTGGGTTTTGTCCTGTCCTGGGCTCTGCTTCTCTTTCCTGCCTGGCACTTAGACAGCCTGAGAGGAAGTGTGGACCTGGGGACCCCTGCTGTATACAACTCCCAGTAGTATGCTGGTAGCCCCTGGCTACAAAGGAGACTGGAAGCCACAGCAACCTTTCCAGACCCTGCTGTTTCCTACCCACGAAAACACAGACTTAGAACCCCTATTATGAACCTTGTTTTGCCTCCCCTGAGTATCTTGCCAGCATCAATCAGGCACCCCAGCAGCACGACATGCAGCTAGCAGATGACAGTTATGCTAGGCTCCTGTCTGCAAGTATAAAATATCATTAATAGTGCCAAGAATGGGCTTTCTCTCATAGCATGAGTTTCAAGCTAGGCCAGTCATGGGTTGTCTCTTCCTTCAAATTCCACTCCATATTTTACCCCTGCACATTTTGTAGGTAGGACAAATTTCAGGTATAAGATTTTGTGGCTAGGTTGGTGTCCCAAGTCCTCCATTGGAAGTCTTGCATGGTTACAAAAGATAGCCAGTTCAAGTTCTGTATCCTCCCATTGCTAGGAGTCTTAGCTAGAGTCACCCTCATAGATTCCTGTGAGTTTCCATTGCACTGGGTTTCTAGCTCATCCCAGAGACACCCCCCAACCCAATAGTCTGTCTCAGTACTCTCTCCCTCTGTCCTCCGCACACTTTACCTATCTATCCTGTTCCTATCCCCACCCCTTTCTCCACCCAGTCCCCTCCAGAATATTCAACAAATGGTGCTGGCCTAACTGGGTGTCTGCATGTAGAAGAATGAAAAGAGATCCATAACTATCACCCTGCACAGGACTCAAGTCCAAGTTGATCAAAGACCTCAACAAAAACAAAACAGATATACTAGATCTGATAGAAGAAAATAGCCTTGAACTCATTGACATAGGAGACAACTTCCTGAACAGATCACCAACAGCTCAGGCACTAAGATCAACAATTAATAAATGGGATGTCGTGAAACTAAAAGTCTTCTGTAAAGTAAAAGACACTGTCAATAGGACAAAATGGCAGCCTACAGGATGGGAAAAGATTTTCACCAATTCCACATCAGACAGAGGGCTGACATTCAAAATATATAAAGAATTCAAGAAACTAGACATCAACAAACCAAGCAACCCAATTTAAAAAAATGTGATAAAACTGAGGAATACCGAATGGCTGAGAAGCACCTGGAAAAATGTTCAACATCCTTAATCATCAGGGAAATGCAAATCAAAACAACCCTGAGATTCCACCTCACACCAGTAAGAATGGCTAAGATCAAAAAATCAGGTGACAGCAGATGCTGGCGTGGATGTGGAGAAAGGGGAACACTCCTCCACTGTTGGTGGGACTGCNATGGCCTAGTTGGCCATCATTGGGAGGAGAGGCCCCTTGGTCATACAGACTCTATATGCCCCAGTACCGGGGAATGCCAGGGCCATTACGTGGGAGGGGGTGGGTAGGGGAGCAGGGCGGGGATGCGGGAGGGTAAGGGAAAATTTCTGGATAACATGTGAAATGTAAATGAAGAAAATATCTAATAAAGAGAAAAAAATGTGGTACAGCTCGAAACAGAGAATTCTAGACAGAGGAATCTCTAACGGCCAAGAAGCACTTAAAGAAATGTTCAACCTCCTTAGTCATCAGGGAAATGCAAACCAAAACAACTCTTAGATTCTCTCTTACACCCCTAAGAATCCCTAAAATGCAAGGATGTGGAGCAAGGGGAGCACTTCTCCGTTGCTGGTTAGGGTGAAAACTTGTATAACAACATTGGAAAACAATTTTCTAATAGATCTAACTCAAAACCCAGCTATACCACTCCTGGGCATACACCCAAAAGATAGTCTACCATACCACAATGACAATTGCTCTACTATGTTCATAGCAGCTCTTCATAATAGCTAGAAACTGGAAACAACCTAGATGTTCCTCAACTGAAGTATGGATAAAGAAAATGTATAGTGGTTCAATATATACAAAGAGCTCAAGAAGCTGGACTCCAGAAATTCAAATAACCCCATTTAAAAATGGGGTAGAGAGTTAAACAAAGAATTCTCAACTGAGGAATACAGAAGGGTTGAGAAGCACCTGAAAAAATGTTCAACATCCTTTATCATCAGGGAAATGCAAATCAAAACAACCTTGAGATTCCACCTCACACCAGTCAGAATGGCTAAGATCAAAAAGTCAGGTGACAGCAGATGCTGGTGAGGATGTGGAGACAGAGGAACACTTCTCCATTGCTGGTGGGATTGTAAGCTTGTACAACCACTCTGGAAGTCAGTCTGGTGGTTCCTCAGAAAATTGGACATAGTACTACCAGAAGATCCAGCAATACCTCTCCTGGACATATACCCAGAAGATGTTCCAACTGGTAACAAATACAAATGCTCCACTATGTTCATAGATTCCTTATTTATAATAGCCAGAAGCTGGAAATAACCCAGATGTCCCTCAACAGAGGAATGGATACAGAAAATGTGGTACATTTACACAATGGAGTACTACTCTGCTATTAAAAACAATGTATGAAATTCCTAGACAAATGGATGTATCTGGAGGATATCATCCTTAGTGAGGTAACTCAATCAACAAAAGAAGTCACTTAATATGCGCTCACTGATAAGTGGACATTAGCCCAGAAACCTAGAATATCCAAGATACAATTTGCAAAACACAAGAAAATCAAGAAGAACGAAGACCAACGTGTGGATACTTCATTCCTCCTTAGAATAGGGAACAAAATACCCATGGAAGGAGTTACAGAGACAAAGTTTGGAGCTAAGATGAAAGGATGGACCATCCAGAGACTGCCCTACCTGGGGATCCATCCCATAGTCAGCCACCAAATACACTTTGCATCTGCCAGCAAGATTTTGCTGAAAGGACCCTGATTTAGCTATCTCATGTGAGGCTATGCCAGTGCCTAGCAAATACAGAAGTGGATGCTCACAGTCCTCTATTGAATGGAACACAGTGTTCCCAATGGAGGAGCTAGAGAAAGTACCCAAGGAGCTGAAAGGGTCTACAAGCCTATAGGTGGAACAACAATATGAACTAACCAGTACCCCCAGAGCTCATGACTCTAGCTGCATATGTAGCAGAAGATGCCCTAGTCAGCCATCAATGGGAAAAGAGGCCCCTAGGTCTTGCAAACTTTATATGCCCCAGTACAGGGGAATGCCAGGGCCAAGAAGTGGGAGTGGGTATGTAGGGGAGCAGGGCAGGGGGAAGGTATAGGGAACTTTCAGGATAGCATTTGAAATGTAAACAAAGAAAATGACTGGCAAATACCAAAGTAGATGCTCACAGTCATCTATATGATGGAACACATGGCCCCCAATGGAGGAGCTAGAGAAAGTACCCAAGGAGCTGAAAGGGTCTACAAGCCTATTGGTGGAACAACAATATGAGCTAACCAGTACCCCCAGAGCTCATGTCTCTAGCTGCATATGTAGCAGAAGATGGCCTAGTCGGCCATCATTTGGAAGAGAGGTCCCTAGGTCTTGCAAACTTTATATGCCCCAGTAAAAGGGAACACCAGGGCCAAGAAATGGGAGTGGGCGGGTAAGGGGATCAGGGTGGTGGTGAGGTGTACAAGGAACTTTCGAGATAGCATTTGAAATGTAAATAAAGAAAATATCTAATTAAAAAAAGCTAAAAAAAAAAAAGAAGAAGAAGAAGAAAATGTGGTTCATTTACACAATGAAGTATTTATTACTTAGCCACTAAAAAACAATGACATCATGACATTTGCAGGCAAATGGCAGAACTGGAAAAGGTCTTCCTGAGTGAGGTAACCCAGACACAGAAAGACAAACATGGTATGTACTCAATTATAAATGGATAGTAGACATAAAGTACAGGATAACTATGCTATAATCCACAGACCCAAAGAAGCTAAGTAACAACGAAGGCCCAAGATGGGGGCGGGGGGACAACACTTGAATCTCACTGAGAAGGCAAAAGAGATTAGAAAGGATTTCGCCCATGTTTTTATCAAAAGAAAGATGTATAATGTGAGGCATATAATTTAAATTAACTTCTAGAAAAGACCTGTTCAGAACAAGAAAATTCCTGAGTAATTAAAGTGTGTTGAATTCTCTGAGGAAACTTCTTCCTAAGCTACATAGAACCAGTAAACGATGAATAATATATTTGAGACAAAACATTGATAGAGATTCAAGAGAAAGGGAATTACTCACTATTCAGAATTCTCTCAGTAACTGACAAATACAGGAAATAAAATCAGATTTAGCTGAACAAGATAGCACCACCCATCAACTACATCTGATTGATATTTATGGCAAACTTCAACAATAGTAGAACACTTTCTTCTAAACATATACAGCAATCACCAAGAAATACAATCTGTGCCATAAAACACTTTTCAAAGAACTTAAAGAAATAAGAATTATACAAAGGACAGCTCAGACACCGACGAATTACACTAGAAACAATTACAGAAAGATGGCTGGCAATCATCCAAAACTGTTAGAGATTGAACAACCCACTGCTGAGTGACAAATAAGTCAGGGACGCCCAGGAGTGGTGTGGTAGTTTCTGGAAATTAAAAATACAACCTTTACAAATGTATGAAAGCACACAGAAGTGTTCAGAATTTTGACATTGTGATACAGCATTGTCATATACCAAGCTCACACTTAAAAACTCCTAATCAAGTTACAAAATTAAAGTTGAAAAAATAAAGCTCACAGAAATGAGAGAAAACGAAAAACTTCACAGTGTTGTAAATAACATTTATGATCTTGTTTTGGGCAACATTCATAGCTATGCTTGGCATGTGTCTGAGGGCTGTGGGCTGGACAGTGAATGCACAGAGATAACAGAACAGAAGAAAGTTCTGTGTCCTAAACTTCTATCTTAGGGATCCAGATGTAGTAGTATAACTGAAGACTAACGACTAAGAAAAGAAACAGTCAAATCCAGTAGAGAGCAATGACATTGAAACCTGAAGGTCAATATAGAAAAACAACAACAGCAACAACAACAACAACAACAAAACAATGACTTTGGCAATAACATGGGAAAGCCAATGAAATCATACAGGCTCAGAATAGTTTTATTTTTATTGGTGTTGATGTTTCAGATAGGGTCTCATGTAGCCTAGGATAGCCTCCAATTCATTACATCTTTGAGTAGTTGAAGATAACCTAGACCTCCTTATCCTCCTGTCTCCAACTTCTGATTTTGTCCATAACATGGAAAAGCTTCTAGTGAAGTTAACTAGAAAATGGTACAGGTTACTAGTATTGGGAATGAAAGAATATCCATTACTAGCCCTGTGAGCATTAAAAGAATAATAAAAGAATGCTATGAATAACTCTGCCCACAAGTTTTATAATCTACAGAAATGAATCAGTTCTGTAAGAGAAACAAACTATTAAAATTCAGTCAAGAAGAAACAAAAGAAAATAAAAACTGTTAGTAATAACCCTTTAAAAGCACTCAGCAAAGTGCCATGAGATACCTTCAATCCCAGCACTTGAAAGCCGGAGGCTAACCTGGGCTACATGGGAACCTAGCTCAAACAAGAACACCAATAAAAAGGAAAACCTGGGCTACATGGGAACCTAGCTCAAACAAGAACACCAATAAAAAGAAAATGTTCTGAGCCTAGATAATTGTAAAGGCTTGATTCTTCCAAAAAAAAAAAAATCAAGTGAAATGTTGCCAGTTCTCTATATCTTACAGAAAATAAATTAGAGGGACCACTTCCAACTCATCCTTATGAGTTGTCTAGTAACAAAACCAAATAAAAACATTTTAAAAGAAACAAAGGTAATAAATCAATCTCTCTCAAATATAAATGAAAATTTCTTAATAGAGTGTTACCAAACCAACAATATATTAAAAATAATTACAGAATAGCACCAAGTGGGACTTGTTCTCGATACAAAATTGCTTAATTAGCCCATTGGGACGAGAGGCCCCTTGGTCTTACAAATTTTATATGCCCCAATACAGGGGAACACCAGGGCCAAGAAGTGGGAGTGGGCAGGTAGTGGAGCATGGCTTGGGGGGGTATAGGGAACTTTTGAAATGTAAATAAAGAAAAAAATATATATATATATGAAAATATCTAATAAAAAAATGAAAAAATCCTATGGTCATATTAATAGGTACAAACGAATGGTTGACAGAATTCAACACCGCTTCACGATCTGACAAAAGAACCTAAGGAAAACCTTCATCAAACAAGGAGCAGAAAGGAATTCTTCTCTCCTTGACAAAAAAACAGACACAGATAGATAAACCACTGCACTACAGCAAAATTGCATTTAATTGTCTCCTGACAATAACACATTAGGAATAACTCAGATAGGTGAGTGATGTCTGTGAAGATTACCTCCCCAGGCCTCCTTATAAAACAAAACAAAGAAAACCAAACCAAAAGAGTTAGCTCACGGCCTTTGAACGGCATCATTTCTTGGAGCAGCGTCAAGTGCCCTTCACAATACACCAGATCCACTGCTCTCACCAAGATATTCCCATCATGCCCGCAGCAAGCACTGGCTGTCTCCACCCACATTTCTTCTTCACCATTTTTGCTTTCTCCTGACTCCCATCTCCCTCTTACTAGACCTTAATCGATCCCCTTCTATTTTTAGTTCACCTTTTCCCTGCCTTAACCTTCCACTTATGACAGAAAACTTGAATATGATGACTTCTAGTCCTTTCAATTTTACTGTTGACAACGTGGTTTTGTTCTGCTTTATGAGGGAATAATACTCTGTGTTATTTTCTTTATCTATGCAATTGTCTGAACAGCTCTTGGCTATGTACATAGGCTGATTCCATAACATACATATACATAGGCTGCTATGAATAGTACCATAATAACCATGGTTGTGTAGGCATCTATTCTACATAATAGTTTCATTTTCCTTACACATACACCAAGAAGTTGGCTAGCTAGATTGCAAAGCACATCTATTCTGAGAGTTCTGAGCAATCTTCACTGTATTTTCCACCGTACTTGTGTGCTTGCCATTCTCACTAGCAGTAGACAATAGTGCTTCCTGTCCACATCTGCCAGCCCTTGCTATTCCTGTATGCTTTACTGCGACAATTCTACTTGGGGTGATGAAGGAGCTCACTGTAAGTTCTATTTGCATTTTCCTGATGGCCAAAGGTTTCAAGTAGTTTTCTTTCTAGTTGTAGGTCCTTTGTATTTCTTCCTTTAAGAAGTGTCCACTTAGATAGTCTACCTGCTTCCCCTCGGCTTACTTGTTTGCTAATGGTTTTAGCTCTTTCCTATTGTGTTAATCTTCTGTTGAATGAGCAGCTGGCAAGGTTTTCTCTGAATTTGTAGATCTTTTCACTTCTCCTTGCTCTGTTACTTATTTTCTTTGCTATCCAGACCTCTTGACCTTGTTGATATCTGTCTGTCCATCCTTGCTCTGGTTTCTGTGCCTTTGGAAGCTTACAAAATTGGTAGAAAATTGGGTAATTTCAATAATCCCTTGAAATACTTTTCTCTAACAGTTGCAGAATTTCAAGATTTCAGAAGGATATACTTTAAATAAAATAATACTTTAAATTACTTTAGCTAATTGGACTCTTGTGCTTCCTTACGATGGATTGGTTTCCCAAGACTTATGAGGATTGTTACTGGTATCTTGACAGCAAGTTCTTTAAATCTGTACCCCACTTTGAGTTGCATGGCTACTTTAATAGCAGCAATTCTTGCAATCTACAAACACCATATTCTCTCCAACTTTTAGTGTCTTAAATTTTCTTTCTCTAGAGTCTGATCATGGTTATTATAGAGGCTTTTTAATACTTAGGTTTTCTGAGGTATTAAATTTTGGGTTTTTTTGGTGGCTATTTTGAATTGTTTTTCCTGCTTTCTTTTGTTATGAGCTCTGCTGGTGGTGTGTTGGTTTTGTATCCTATTTTACTGAATTTGTTTATCAGTCTTTGGTGACATTTTTACGCTTGCCTATACATAAATTCATAGCATCTAGACAGGGATAAGTTGCCATCCTCCTTTCCCAATTGCATACTTTTTATTATTTCTCTTGTCTATCTAGGCTAAAATTCCTAGCACTATATTGAATACAAGTAGTTATAACAGACCCCCTTGTCTTGAACTTAGAGAAGTTGCTTTATTCCCTGGTATTCAATATGATATTGACTACATATTTATGATATACAGCCTTTGTTATATTGGGATATGATCACTGTATATCTTATTTATTCAAGGTTTGTAACATATGGGTTATTAGATTTTATCCAATGCTTTCTATAGCTACTGATGACTGTGGGTTTACCTCTTATTCTGTTTATATGCTACATTACTCTTATGTGTTGAATCACATATCCCTGGTATGAAACTAACTTGATTATGATATAGCATTTTTAATGAGCTCTTGAATTCAATTTGAAAATATTTTTAAAGGATTTTTGTACCTGTGATTATCAATGGTATTGATCTATGGTCTCTCTCTGTCTGTCTATCTGTCGGTCGGTCGGTCAGTCGGTTGGTCTTTGCCTTTCTGTCTACACTCTTCTGTGTATGTGTCCTTTTCACTTTTTTTGTCTTGAGCAATCTTTATTTTATTGGATATTTTCTTTATTTACATTTCAAATGTTATTCCCTTTCCTGGTCCCCCCTGAAACCCCCTATGCCATCTCCCCTGCTTCTATGAGGGTGCTCCCCCACCCACCCACCCACTCTCTGCCCTGGCATCAAGCCCTCACAAGATCAAAGGTCTCTTCTCCCATTGATGCCTGACAAGGCCATTTTCTGCTACATTTGCGGTTAGAACCATGGGTCCCTTCACGTGTATTCTTTAGTTGGTGCTTTAGTCCCAGAGAGTTCTGGGGGTCTGGTTGGTTGATATTGCTGTTCTCCCTATGGGGTTGCAAATCCCTCCAGCTCCTTCAGTCTTTTCTCTAACTCCTCCATTGGGGACCCCATGTTGAGCAACCTTTTTATTTGTCTGTGCTATTACATGTCCACTCTTTCTAAACCTTCATCTTTCAAAGACCACACATCCTTAGGTGTTCTTTTTTTCTGAAAATTTCACATGTAAATTGCACTTATTCCCAAAATCAATTCTGTTCTGTGACATTACTACATAAAAATACAGCCTAGTTTTGAACAAAAACACAAATGGGATGCTTATTCTCTGTGTGTGTGTGTGTTCTCTCTCTCTCTCTCTCTCTCTCTCTCTCTCTCTCTCTGTGTGTGTGTGTGTGTGTGTGTCCCTGTATCCCTGTGTCCCTCCTTCCACACATTTTTGAGCTTGAATTAAAATAAATGGCAGGGCAGTTCTGTTCTGTTGGTGCTTTTCTGGTTCTGTTCTGCTATTATTGCACAGTAAACATCTTTCAGTCCCATCTTTAATAGGTATAAGAAGATGCAGCTAATCATACATCCATACCATAAACTATCAGACAATAAATGGTGCTGCTGAGACAGTCAGAGGGAAGTCATGTGTCGCCTCAGAGCTAACTTCCTCCTTATTATGTTTAGCCAAAATACTATCTGCAAAATGTTATTTCCATTTTTATGCTCTGCATTTGGTTTCTACAGGATTAAATCTGGAGAAACATAATTGATGGGCAGTATTACAATTATGCTTTTAGCATTTGTTTAGACCTGTATAAGCTTCAACACCATGCTGTCTAGACAACTAAACTTGACTAACAGCATAAAATTTCTAATTTAAACAAATGTGAGTTAATGGGAGAGTCAGCCAAGGATACAAGCCTGAATCATACTGCTGGAATCCCAAGAACAGACCAGAAGGCAGCTGAAGAGTCAATGGGAACTGCTTAGCTTTAGACAGTTCATAAAACAGGTGCTTTATGAGAGCTTCATGACTGATTCCATTCAATAGTCTATTGAATCACAAAAATGTTGGCAATCTGTCCAGTAGAGGAGGTACTAGAGATGACTTATGCTCTACAAGTGGTACCCCTTACAATGTAGGAGTTATGGTTCACACTGAATTCTATATGAGTAGCCACACCGTTTTGTAGCACATTCATGACCAATAAGTCAAAAACACTCATATTTTATCACATGTGAAGTCTGTGTACACTTCTACAACCATGAGTGGGAAACCTGAAGACATTTTGATGTTTGTCTATAATAACTAATGTACATAGTATAAAGCAAAAAAAATTTATGATGATATATTCATGTCACTCTGAAGTATTAACTCCAAAGAAGTTATACTCATACTCACACAAAAACATATATGCAAATACTTCTACAAGTACAAACATTTAAAAATGATCCAGAAAATAACTGGAAAGAAACAAATGATTAATATAATAATGTGGATGTATCTGAAAGCCATTTTGTTGGGTGAAGAAGAAAAATCTGCTCTCAAAATGTAAAACTACAACAAAGTTCCATTTCTATGATAGTATATGTGCTTGTTATGATGATCAACTTGACACAGTCTCAAATCACATGGGATGAAAATCTTAATGAGGGATTCGGTATGTCTTTGGGGATTATCTGGATTGCCTTAGTTGATGTGGGAAGATCTAACCTAAAAGTGTTGGTAGCACCATTCTCTAGTTTGGGGCTCTGGACAAATCTAATTGGAGAAATCTAACTGAGCACTAGGCACGCATACATGTACTTCTCTCTGCACTTTTACCACGGATTTGATGCAACTAAGGGCTTCAAGCTCTTATCCCCAAAGCGATAGATTATAACGACATTGTAAGCAAAGTAAACCCTTTCTCCTGTAGCTTGCTTTTTGTCAAAATATTTTATCACAGCATCAGGAAGGAAAGTGGGACATTAAAGAAAAATCAAAACTGGAAAGGTGATCAGTAGGTGTCAATCAGGACCTTAATGGAAGACAGCGTGACTACAAGGGAGAGGCATGAATTACTTGGAGGCAGTGCTCTATTATATATCTGAGTTGGGTGGTGTTTTCTTGACTCTAAAGTACACATTAGCTCATAACACTGATCACAAAACAGCTTTAACTTCACAGTATATTAATCAAAGCAACAACCAACAAGCATCAAGATGTCCTCATTGTAGTGATACTCTGTTTCTGCCTCCAACCTCCTCCATTTTACTTTTCCCTCTCCTGTGTACTGCAGTGGACCCCAAACTACAGTCTGCCAATCTGCTTGCTTACTTACTTACTTACTTACTTACTTACTTTATTGCTTTATTGCTTTCTTTCTTTTTGGAAGCATGGTTTCTACAAAGCTCTGGCTGTCCTGGAACTCACTATGTAGACAAGGCTGGCCTTGAACTCTCAGAGATTCACCTGTCTCTGCTTCCCAGAATGCTGGGATTAAAGGTGTGTATCACCATGACTTGCCCACTCTGTTTTCATAATTGTGAAATGTTTCTATCATTAAAAAATAAGGATATAATGAAAAATATATCTAATGGCTCATGTTGGTTATGAACTTGATACATGTGGGAAGAGGAATCCTCAGTTGATGAATTTCCTCCATCAGGTTAGTATGTAGGCATGTTCTGGGAGCATTTCTTTGATTGTTAACTGAGGAAGGCCCAGCCCACTGTGGGCAGGAACATCCCTAGGCAAGTGGGTCTGAGCTGTATAAGAAGGAAGGGTAACTGAATGTGAGTCTGGGAACAACCAATAAGGAGAATTCCTCCATGGTGTCTGCTCCAGAAAGCAAACTAGAATACTGGATGTGTACACTACGCCCCACTGCCTCCTCCAAACTGAAATACAAATGAAAACTAAAATATGCATCCAGAAGAAAATGTGTTGCTTTGAATGAGAATGGCCCTTAGGGGCTCATAGGCTTGTGCATTTGAATGTTTGGTTCCCAGTTGAAGAATCTGTTTATAAAGGATTAGAATATGTAGCCTTACTGGAAATGTGTCAGGAGGTTAGGTTTTGAGATTTCAAAAAATGACACTATTCCCAGTCAGCAGTTCTCTCTGTCTCACTGTCTGTCTCTCTATCTCTGTCTGTCTATCTCTCCGTGTCTGTCTCTCCAAGTCTGTCTGTCTCTCTCTGTATCTTTGTCTCTCTCTCTCTGTCTCTCTCTCTGTCTCTCTCTCTGTCTCTCTCTCTGTCTCTCTCTCTCTCTCTCTCTCTCTCTCCCTCTCTCTCTCTCTCTCTGTCTCATTCTTGTGGAACAGATCTCATCTACTGATGCTGGACAATGTCTTCCTGCCTGCTTCTATGCTGCCACCAAGATGGTCATGGGCTCACTGAAACTGTAAGCCTCAACAAACTCTTCAATAACTTGTTTTGGTCATGGTGCTTTGTCACAGCAATAGAAAAATAACTAAGACAAAAGTTGAAAGCAGTGAGTGAGATATTGCTGTGATAGGCCTGACCATGCTGTTTTTGGAGCAATATAGAAGACATTAAGACTTTGGATTAGGAAAGTAATTGAATACTGTAATCAGGGCCTTCCTAGTAGGGTCTTGGATGATAGTAGTGCTGAAAGAAATATGGACCAAGGAATGGACCAGTCCAAGAATTTTCAAAGGGAAACAATATTAGCAACTGAGTTAGAGATCATTTTTGTGATATTTGAACAAAGAATATGGATCCTTTTTGCCCTTGGCCTAAGAATCTACCTGAGGCAAATTCAAAGGTTTGGGTCTAACTTCATTGCCAGAGGAGATTTCAAGATAGTCAGGTGCCACTTTGTTATTAGTGATCACTTTTATGCAAATCTACAAAGAGGAACAAACTGATCAAAAAGAAATACAAAATGGAGAGTTTGAGGAGAAAAAGAACACCAGAAAATTTAATGTTAGAGGCAAGGATGTGCTGAAAGGGATAAGGAGAAGTAAAATAAAGAGAGTGGGGCCCTCAGGGTCAGATCAATCCAGTAGATTCTGCAACTTGTGAAAGAAAAAGGTCCAAAAGGATCTCCTCCACCTAAAAAGCAACTACCAAGGAAAGCTTATCAAGGAGTAGGCCAAGATCCACCCCAAACAGGCTACAGAATTTGGCAACATCAGCCACATAGCTCTGGTTTTAGAATTATGAAGGGCACAGGAGTAAAGAAGTTGTGAATGTCCCTGCATCAAGGCCTGGAAAGGCTATTTTGTGAAGCTGTGAAGATGAATCCTAGATTGTTAGAGACACCATGGTATGCTAGATGTGCCAGAGCCAGGGGATGTCTCCCAGAGAGAGATGCTCATAAGAAGTGGAACGAGAGAGAGAGAGAGAGAGAGATCAAAGCTGGAAAGAAAGAACCATCTAAATTCTTTGTCATTGGATATAGAGCTATAGGCTTTTTTGCTAGCTGGTTTTTGGCCTTGCTTTGCTCTGCTATTTCCTCATTGTGCCCCTATTCCTCCCTCTTAGAATAATATATATTCTGTGCTGTAGTATGGTGGAAGTGTGTAATTTGCATTTAGATTTTACAGAGAGTTACAATTAAGAAATTGCTTTGAGAAGGAGCTAGAGAAAGTACCCAAGGAGCTGAAGGGGTCTTCAACCCTCTAGGTGGAAGAATAACATGAACTAACTAGTACCCCCTGAGCTCATGTCTCTAGCTGCATATATAGAAGAGGATGGCCTAGTTGGCCATCAGTGGGAAGAAAGGCCCCTTGGTCATGCAGACTTTATATGCCCCAATACAGGGGAACGCCGGGGCCAAGATGTGGGAGCAGATGGGTAGGGGAGCAGGGCCGGGAGGGGGGAGGGTATAGGGAACTTTCTGGATAACACTTGAAATGTAAATGAAGAAAATATCTAATAAAAGTTGAAAAAATTCTAAAAAAAAAAAAAAGAAATTGCTTTGAGTCTCAAAAAAGACTTTGGACATTGAGACAGTGTTGAGTCTGTAAAAGTGTACAGAGACTTTTGAAGTTGGACTAAGTGCACTCTGCACTATGATATGATGACATGCCTGTGGGACCAGGGACTGGGATATGGTAATTTGAATGGGAATGGTCCCCATAGGCTCATATATCTGAATATTTGGCTCACAGTAGGTGGTTTCAGAAGGATTAAAAGGTACAGCTTTACTGAAGGTGTGTCACTAGGGGCAGGCTTTAAGGCTTCAAGAATCCATACCATTTCAAGTCATATATATATATATATATATATTCCCTACTTTGTGTTTGTAGATCAGGTGTTCCAGCACCATGCCTGCCTACCTGCTACCAAGCTCCCTGCCATTATGGTCATGGACTTACCCTCTGGAACGTAGACCTCAATAAACTCTTTCTTCTATAACTTGCATTGGTAAAGAAGTAACTAAGACAGGACATACTACTTTGTATCATATATACAAAGTATATACATATATACATGTTCTACAAAACAGAACATGTTTTATTGTATTACTGGAAATGTGTGGATTGCTGTCAACACATTGGTGAGGGCAGGTGAAATATAAGGTTAGAGTCTGTGATTGAGCAATGAAAAAGGAAGACAGGGCTAAGAGTTTCAGAGAGAGAGAGCAGGGGACAGACAGGAAGAAGGACAGAGAAAGATGGAGGAAGCAGGGAAGGCCACAGCTTGCAGCTCTCAATGGGGGAGGAGAAACTGTTACTGGAGTGTAACCAGCTATAGTATGGATTGATTTTTTTTTAATTATCACACACAAGAGAAATGAAAGTGTTTTGTTGTTTGATTGTTTTGAAATAATTGTACCAGCCTCAGTTGACTTTCTTGTGCCTAATTTTTGCTTCTCCGTATATCCCATGCTTGCTGCCTCCAGCAGGTGCCCCACTAGTCATGGTTGAGCTGTTTCCAGTTGTTTCAGTTCAGTAGAACTTGTTTCCTCTGTCTCTAGAATTAACATGTAATATTGGCACAACAATCCTGACACTGGGAAAGAGCAACAACATCCCAGAGATAGCATCTATTAAAAAATTAATTGTCTGCTTAGAAAACAATAACCACAAAATGGAAGAAAGAAAACATCCCTGTAGGATGCTAAAAAAAATAAAATAAAAAAAAATTTTTTTTTGTTTTTTTGACACAGGGTTTCTCTGTATAGCCCTGGCTGTCCTGGAACTCACTTTGTAGACCAGGCTGGCCTCGAACTCAGAAATCCGCCTGCCTCTGCCTCCTGAGTGCTGGGATTAAAGGCGTGCACCACCACACCCGGCTTAAAATAAAAATTTTAAAAAGAATGTTCTAGTGTTAAAAGTTGAAAGAAAGACAAATAAATGTTTTCCCGGTGTTATTGCAGGTGCTTCTGGACTAGCTGTGAGGTAAGTGATTTCAAAGTAAAAGAAAAACAATAATAAAACATGCACTGGTTGAATGCAGCAGATAGAGAGCTATGACAGAACACTTCCTCTTATTTCATTAGCAACCCTAGCTGCCCAGGGGGACTTCACTTATTGCTAATAGCTGATCTTCAGGTGGTATTCATAGTTTATCACCAAAATCAATTAAGGGTATTAAATGAGGAGGTGGTAAACCATACAAGAAGACAGAGACAGCTGAACAGATGGGGTGACTCGGGGCAACATAAAACATGAAGCCTTTGCTGCAAAGTGAACAATTAGCCTGCCCATTGAGACCCAAGCACAGGCCTCCAGGTCTCCACACTGGTGGTGCTGGGGAATATCAGGTAGCAAAGAGGAGAGCTATGCTATTGGGAGTTTAAATCACTTGGTAAAAACCTTTCCCACTTGCAGAAGAAGGGTCTGGAGTTTAAGGAGGCTTTGTAATCTGCTAAGCTTACAAAGTTTACTCATGGACATGTTCTGTGACCCCAGGCTTTGTAGATCCTCACCACAGGGCTCTAACCAGGACCTAGTCAGCTCCATTGTTTTTGGGGGGCCCAGAAAGAGGCAGCACATCATGGTGGGAGCACATAGCAGAGGAATCCTCATGGCAGCCCAGAAGTAGAGAGGAGGAAGGGGTGGGGATGGGGGTCCCAAAATCCCTTTCAAGGACACTATCTCAATGATTTCACTGGGTGCTGCTTCTTTAAAGTTCTGTTACCACTCAATGGTGCCATGGGGTGGTGAACCTTCTGGGAGAATATTCAGCTTAAATTAAAGCATTCAAATATGGGAAAATTACACTTTGAGATCCTTCTGCCAAATTTGCTATAAAGCTTGAGAAACACAAGTCTTAAACTGTATTCAGAAATTACTTTCTAATAGACCTGTCTCTTTGCTTAAATTCAGATTTGTATGTTTTTAGAAGTCTAGTCTATAAGTTAAAATAATCTTAATAGTATAATTGAAACTAAATAACTGAGTAAACATATGTATATGTATTTGCATGATCTTAACAATTAACTATAATGCTGTGATTGGGAGTCTAAGCACTAATTTTTCCCAAACTGTCTACAGTTGGGACTAACATACATCTAATACATTTTTCTTCATTGTTTTCACTCTCTTAATCACATGAAGAATGGCCAATTTTTCATAGCTGGTTTTACTCTGGTCACAAGAAACAGAGACCCATCTGAGTTGCCTTAAGTAATTGGAGGATATGAAAAAATACAGGATTCTCAACTCCTAGATCTGACCTCTGTACTGGTGTTTGCTACTTTATGGGTTCTTCTTTTAACCACCACCACTCCCCATCACTAGATAGGAGAGAAGAAATGAGAGAGACATAGAGAGGGAGAGAGAGAGAGAGAGAGAGAGAGAGAGAGAGAGAGAGAGAGAGAGAGAATATCCTTGAATCTAATTTCTTTCCTTTTGTTTCTTCTTTGAGCTTGATTCCTAACCAACCTCTTTTAAATGACCAACAACCCCCACCTACTTCGCCTGTCTGGGATATAGCATTTATATGCCCTCTGAAAAGTTTCTGGAATGCCAAATGTCACACAATCACAAAAACTATCTGTAGCTGGCAAAACAATGCCTCTGCTAGAGCACGAGGCAAATCATAATCAGCTGCTGTGGACAGTCTGAATGAAGCAACCTCACATCTCTATACCTGGGATTAAAATGAAACCACATTCTTATAATATTTCTGTGTTTAAGGAAACCAAAATTTAAAAATTGTTACTACAGACCTATAGAAACAGAGGGATCACACTAGTCAGTCCCCCTTAGCCACTGTGAGGCAGCTCAGAAAAGAGCAGATGACACAGTTATTGCTAGCAGTGTGTCCTGATACTGCTCTCCAGGGGCCAGTTTCTCTCGGTCTCAGCCTCTACTGCACTTCTATTCACTAATACTCTCTATCATGTTGGGTCTGTTCAGTCAAAGGTTCTATCTGATCATGCTAATTGTAATGGTATGGAAAATATAGAAGGTAAGTCCCCCATGTAAGGGTCTTCCCCAATAGTGTCCTGTTCATCATCACATAGCATTAGGACTGTACAAAAATACAAAGATCTAATTTCAGATCATGAACAAAAATTAAATTAAAATGCATCAAAGATATAGAAACAAAAAGTGATCCCAGAATATCAGTTTGACTTTGGTGTAATCAAATATTCCTGAGGTCACAAAGGCATTGTACATCTTCACTGGCTGTGGCCAGTGTACCATGCTGATAATAGGAAATGCTGGACATTGAATATACGAGAACCCCCATACTGTCTTTATATTTTCTATAAGTCTAAAAATACTCTAAACTAGAAAGCATATTTAAATGTATGAACCATTAAATTAAAAACAGATAAACTGAAAAACAAAAGCATTCTTTAATTCTTTGTAGAACTAGAAAAAAATCATGAAAATCATATGGAAACAAAATTCTCAACAGACAAAACAACCTTAAGCAAAGAGAGCAATGCTGGAGGCACCCTGATACTGCCATATAATACAAATTATACAGCAGACTCTAGCAACAGAGCATGGTCCCAGCACAAAGACGGTTCCAACTCCCAGAAAAGAGGACCTAGAAATTAACCCATACATTTACAGCACATCTACTTTTGAGGAAGGTGTTGAAATACTCTCTGGAGAGAAAAAACAAAAACCAAACAAACAAAACCAATCTCATTAACAAATAGTGCTGGGAACCCTGGATTGGGTCATGCAGAAGAATGAAACTGGACCTGTATCTCTTCCACTGCACAAAATCTATTCAAAAGGGATTTAAGACCTTAATTTAAAATCTGAAACACTGAAAGTGCAAAGGGAAACATTTTGAGATTCAAACCTAGGCACTTTCTGAATTGGACACATAGCATAAGAAACAATGTCAGGAATTAACTAATAGAAATCAGTTTGGCAGTTTCTCAGGAAACTGGGAATAGTTCTGCCTCAAGACCCAACCATACCACTCCTGGGCACATACCCAAAAGATGCTCTACCATCCCACAAAGACAGTTGCTCAACTATGTTCATAGCAGCTTTATTTGTAATCTCCAGAAATGGGAAACAACCTAGATGTCCCTCGGCTGAAGAGTGGATAAAAATGTGGTTCTTCTGCACAATGGATTACTACTCAGCTATTAAAAACAAAGACATCATAAATTGTGCAGGCAAATGGATGAATGTTGAGAATATCATCCTGAGTGAGGTAACCTAGACACAAAAGGACAAGTATGGTATGTACTCACTTACAAATGGATACTAGCCATAAAATATAGGCTATCCATGCTATCCTACACAGACCCAAAGAAGCTAAACAAGAAAGAAAGTTCAAAATCAAGAAGGAAGACCAATGCATGGATACTTCAGTTCTCTCTAGAATAGGGAATAAAATACCTATGGAAGGAGTTTCAGAGACAAAGTTTGGAGCTAAGATGAAAGGATGGACAATCCAGAGACTGCCCCACCTGGGGATCCATCCCATAATCAGCCACCAAACACAGACACTATTGCGTCTGCCAGCAAGATTTTGCTGAAGAGACCCTGATATAGCTATCTCCTGTGAGGCTTTGCCAGTGCCTGGCAAATACAGAAGTGGATGCTCACAGTCATCTATAGGATGGAACACAGGAGCCCCAATATAGGAGCTAGAGAAAGTACCCAAGAACTGAAGGGGTCTGCAACCCTATAGGGAGAACAATATGAACTAACCAATACCCCCAGAGCTCGTGTCTCTAGCTGCATATGTAGCAGAAGATGGCCTAGTCGGCCATCATTGGGAAGAGAGGCCACTTGGTCTTGCAAACTTTATATGCCTCAGTACAGGGGAACACCAAGGCCAAGAAGTGGGAGTGAGTGGATAGGAGAACAGGGCAGGAGGGAGGGTATAGGGGACTTTTGGGATAGCATTTGAAATGTAAATGAAGAAAATATCTAATAAAAATAGTTTAAAAAAAAGAAAGAAGGTTCAAGCAAGGATGCTTGAATCTCACTTAAAAAGGGGAATAAAATGGTCATAAGAGGCAGATGGAGGAATGAAATCTCAAGCCTGAGACCCTTCCAGAGCTGTTTGTCACATTCCACCATCCTCTGTAGCTTTTTAAGAAAACTCTGAGGGCCAAATATGTCCAAATTGGGTGTTGGTGTCTTTATCCAGGTACTGCTGCCTGTGGAACATTGCCCTTTTCAGCCAAAGGATGAATTCTCACCTCATCTTTCATATTGCCCAGCTGGGGCAATTTCATATTGCCCAGCTAAAGGACCCCAAAGAGAAATGGCTGTCCTCTGAGAGGCTCCACCCAGCAGCTGCTTCAGACAGATGCAGACATCCACAGCCAAACAGTGGATGGAGCTTGGGAACTCAAAGAGGAGGAAGGATTACAACTCCTAAGGGGTTAGGAACCTACAGGCAGACCAATAGAGTCAACCTGCCTAGACCCTTGGGGATCTCAGAAGCTGAGTCACCAACCAAAGAATACACATAAGCTGGACCTAGGCCTCTGAGCACATATGTAGCAGAAGTGCAGTTTGGTCTTCATGTGGGTCCTGAGCAACTGGAGTGGGAGCTATCCCAAAAGCTGTTGCCTGTATGTGGGATATGTTCTTCTAGTGGGGCCCCTTGTCTGGACTCAGTGGGAGAGGATTCTCCTAGCACCACAGAGACTTGGTATGCAAGGGAGAGGGGGATACCCAGGGTGGTCTCCACCCACTCAGAGGTGAAGAGAAGGGAGTAAGGAGAAAGGACTGTGGGAGGGGATGACTTGGAGGGGACAGTGAGAGGGATATAAAGGGAATAATTAATAATAAAAATAAGTGTGTGGGGGTCGTGGGGAGAGAAACCTTTGTTTACTGTTGACCAGGCAACTTATAAAGCTTATGGATATCATCATGGAGGTTCCTTAAGATCCTGAAGCTCATGCTCTAATGCATACAGCAGCCCAAGTCGACAGTAGCAGCCTGTGACTGGGATTCGTGGTAAAGTGAAGGCCAACTGCCCAGGAGTGGGAGGGGACTTCCCAGGTGGTAGATGGGCCGGTCGCCATCTTGATTGTGGGGATGACCCTACCCCTGTGTTGTTACACTTCATTTTCCTCCATTTGTGATGACCAATCAAAGCAAGCAGCCAAAAGCAAGAATTGTTCCGTGTATAAATTATACCTGCATGAACTTGCCGGAGCGAGCAGGGCAAACCAGAGCGAGCAAGGTTGACCAGAACGAGGGAAAAAAAATAAAAATAATAAAACTGGGATGTCTTTTGCACTACATTTATATTACTTCTCCTTTTTAATACCAGAGCACTAAATACACCACAAAATCATACTTTCGTGATGTGGTAGCACTTCTCTGTAAGTATACTGTAACTCATTTGAACCTTGTCTTATTATTGAAGTCTATTTCCTGTTCTCACACACAGATTCTTAGATGAACATCTGGATATACTAATTCAGTCTTTCATCTCCTTTATTGCATTAGAACAAAATCTAGATGTGAAAACTCACTGTGAAGTGTCTGAGTAGCTGATTGCAATTCTAAGTATTTACCGTTAATTTCCTTCCCCAAAATATGGAAATAGCTTATCATCAGCAGAGTGAATCTGTGACAGAAAGCATACCTCCACCTTTTCTGAACCTGAAATCTTAATCATGGATTATTATTAATTATTCAAAATATTTGAGAGAGACAATATCATAACTCAGATCTGGGCACCAACTTAAGGCATGGGGAAGAGAGCTGGGTTGGGGAGGGGGGTAGGATAAATCCAGGAGAGGGTCTTCTGAGTTTCCAAGGGGGCTTCTCCAAAGCCATACTGAAAGCTCTCTTGAATGGCATTTTCCCTCTAGAACAGCAATTATTTTCCATTATAACTTGCTACTTTGCATAATGAAGAAAAATTAACAAAATTATCCACCCAAGCCCCAATTACCCTTCCAGTTTGGGGAACAATCGCTTGTTTTGGCTAAAATGTACCTCCCGTTTTGGTAATCAAAAAAGAATATTGAAATTTTCACCAAAAGTATCATTCAATATTATAAACACTGTATTAACAAAAGGACCACAGCTTTGTACAGTCTTCCTCGTGGTGGCCTGTGTATGAAGGACAAAGTCTATGCTACTTAGAGCTATTTGTAACAGTTCAAACAGGACAACTTTCCTCATCAACTTTGTATTAATATTCACAAGTTAGCCCTGTTATAACTAAAATGAACATTCTTCTTACCTATTATTTTAATTAGAAAGTCACCAAAAGAGAAAAAAAGAACTAAATCTTGACAATGTTAATTTCATTTTTAAAGCAGCAGCACAGAAGAGAAATACATGTCTAAAACTGGGTCATGTGACTCTGGAGTCCTCATTTCCTATCCCTGACTTGGAAGATGAGTGACATCTGCCACAACAGCTCTATTGAAGCTGTCTTTCCTTGCTCATGCAGGCAAGGACTCTGACTGTCCAGATTCATACAGAACTTTTACCCCACCATTCGCTGCAGAATGGAGGCCCACTTGGTCTGCACAAACCCCTGGCTGAGCTACCAGCAATGCCAAGAAATCCTCCAGGTCTTTATCAACTGGATTGTAACTGCTAAGACACACAGCTTTGTGGACTGAGCAACTATCATGTTGGTAGCCTCTCGTGTGAAAGTTCACTAAGGAATTACGTCACTGGGGGTGAGCTTTGAGAGTTTGTTGTCTCTCCCCCATTTCCAGTTCACTGTATTTGCTTCCTACAGGAACAGAGATGCGATCCTTCAGCTTCCTTCTCCTGCCAGAATGCCATCTCTTATCACCATGCCTACCCTCCAGGATAGACTCTTATCCTTTTGGAACCATAAACCAAAGAAATGCTTCTGTGTCTAAGTTGCTATTGGTTAAGGTATTTTATCACAAGAACAGAAAAATAACTGACCCACAAATTGGAATGAAATAGAGGAGGTATTTCTGTCAAGAACCTGACTGTGTTGAGGTTTGGTTTTGTGAGAATGCACAAAAAATCTACAGACTCCTACTAGAGTGGATCATGGAGAATGAAGGCCCAACTCAAGAGGCTTCAGAAGAAAGCAAGAACTGTAACAGTATTTCAAGTAAGAGGCCATTCTGTGATATTTTGGCCAAGAATCCAGTGGCCTTCTACCAAATGAGTTTGCCTGAAGCTAACTAAAATGTAATGGACTAATCTCTTTGGCAGTGAAAATCTCAAAACATCTGAACACTGAGACTCTGGAATGGTTATTACTAATAACTCTTACACAAGTTTACAGTGACAAAGAGCAAGGGGGCAAAAATAGAAAATGTCCAGACTAGAGAAAAAATAAGTACCAGGAATCATGCAATTACAGTCAAGGCATGCACTGAAGATGGGTTGCAGTTGTTTAGGACATTAGCATTGGCAAATAGAGGTGTCCTACTCAGAACTGAAACGATAGAGAGGATGCCTACCTTCAAGGTAAGATCCAACCAACCCAGCTAAGCTTCCAACTTGTGAAAGGAAGAGCCTGAAGGATTGTTGTTCCTACAGAGCAATTCCTTCAGTATAGGAAAGCTGCTGAAGCCATTGAGACCAGGCAGTGTGGGGCAGTGTCTGAGTCACTGTGAAGGGATGACACGTGTAAGGGCTTTAGCCATAGCCCAAGAGTTCTAGGATCTTCCAACCTAAATGATACAGGAACGAAGGTGTTCTTGCTTTTGTTCATTCATGAGTAGACTCAATCCCAGCTGCTGGAGGAACACCTAAACTACATACTTCAGAAAAGAAATGCACAGGTCCACAGTTACAGTTGTTATTGTTGCTTTTTCTTTTCTCTACTCCTACTCCTCTCCTCCTTTTATTTATTTTTAATTCCACTTTGGACTTTACTATCCTAGAGAATACTGCTCTAGGAATTATTCCACTTCTCTAAAGCTGTTGCAGAGATGAGTCTAAAATCTTGGGTAAGTGAAGCATGGCTTCAGATCCCAGCTCTATTTCCCTATGTGATGTCTCGCATGCTTCTTAAGCTCATCTATTAAATATGAGTAACCCAGCTGTTATCTTAGAGGCGTTTTGTTTTGTTTTGTTTTGTTTTGTTTTGTTTGCTGTGATAAAGTACAATGGCCAAAGGTAATTTGGAAAATTATTTTGCTTATCTTCCAAGAGACTGTTCATCACTGAGAGAAGCCAGGCCAGGAACTCAAACAGGGCAGGAACTGCCTCCAGAGGCCATAGGGAGGCCATAAAGAAGTGCTGCTTACTGACTTGCTCCTGGTAGCTTGCTCAGGCTGCTTTCTTATAGAATCTAGGACCACTAGCCCATGCTGGCCCCATCCACAATGGGCTGGGCACCTCTCCATCAATCACTAATTAAGAAAATGCTCTAGAGGTTTGCCTTCAGCCAGATCTTGTAAAGGCATTTTCTTGAGGTTCCCTCTGCTCAGATGATTCTAGTGTGAGTCAAGTTGATATTAAAAACTAGCCAGCACAACTGATCCCTTGTCAACCTGACACACAAACACATCACTGTTCAGCCATAATTTCCCACTTCTTGTTCATCCTCAAGATCACACATTAACTGCAATAGAAAACATTCTAAATTGTAAAAGTTCCACACTCTTTAAAAATTCAAACACTTAAAAGTCCAAGATCTCTTTAAAATAGTCAAAATCTATCAACTGTGGGGTCCTGTAAACAAACAAACAAACAAACAAATAAGATAAAAGCTGTTTTCATATTTAAGAGAGATGAACCAGGAAATAGTCACAAACTGAACAAAACAAAACCAACCCCCCGACAGTGTCAATAACTCAATGTCCAATGTCTGGAACTCACTCACAATCTTTTGGGCTCCTCCTAAGGGTCTGGGTTTCTGGTTTACCCTCTGCAACCCACTTTAGTCTCCTAGGCTTAGGCAGGCTCCACTCAAGGGTTGCTGGTGTTCTTAGCCCTTTCCCATGGTACTGGCACCTCCAAAATGCCCAGATCCTCTGTTGCACTTTCACCAGTAGCCTCTCTAGGGCTTTCTTTATGAACTCCAGCCCTGCCACAAAATGCCAAGCCTCAGCTGCTCTCTATGACCAGTTCATGCCTTTAAAATCATTACCACCTGAGTGACTCTTACACTACCTAATTGAGCCATCAGCTCAAGGTGCAAACTTTGCCACCTCTGGACCACAGCTTCTGTGGGCTGACCCTGAGGAAACACTTTCCAGAAGGCTTTACCTCAATGGGGCTGGACTCTTCTTAATCACAACTGTTTCTTCAGCCCCAGCTGACCAGTATCCAGTGTCCCAGCAAAGGTTTCAGTGGTTCTGTTCTCTTGTTAATCACAGTTGACTCTTCGCCTCCAACTGACCAACCACCACATATTCTTGACACAAATGGCCTGGTAGAACCTTTGCTTCCCCCTGAAACTTTACAAGCCAAGCCTCCATCTTCTGAACTGCTCTCCACATTCTTATCTTCCAAGCTTCGGAATAGCCCACTGAGCCCTGAGCTAGCATTCAATATCTTTCCAGCCCAAAGTTCAAAAGCCATCACAGTCCTCCCCAAAACAGAGTTGGGTCTGTCTAAGTCAGCAATAACCACAACCCTGGTACAAATTTCTGTCTTCAATAAGATTTTTACTTCTGTGATGAAATTCCATGGTCAAAAGCAAGCTAGAAAGGAAGGGTTTGTTTTGCTTACATCTCCATGTAACCATCCATCACTGAGAAAAGTTGGGACAGGAACTCAAACAAGGCAGGAACCTGGAAGCAGGAGCTGTTGCAGAGGCCATGGAGGAGTGCTGCTTTATCAACTACAACTCAATACAAGCCAGTCATTAGGGAGGAGGGATCCTCAATTGAGAAAATGCCTCCATAAGATCCAGCCTTAGTTAGGTCTGTAGAGCACCTTCTTTTTTTTAATTAGATATTTTCTTAATTTACATTTCAAATGCTATCCCAAAAGTTCCCTCTCCCCTCCCCCAGCCCTGCTCCCCTGCCCACCCACTCCCACCTCTTGGCCCTGGCGTTCCCCTGTATTGGGGCCTATAAAGATTGCAATACCAAGGGGCCTCTCTTCCCAATGATGGCCGACTAGGCCATCTTCTGCTACATATGCAGCTAGAGACACTAACTTTGGGGGTTCTGGTTAGTTCATATTGTTGTTCCTCTTATAGGGTTGCAGACCCCTTCAGCTCCTGGGGTTCTATCTCTAGCTTCTCCATTGTGGGCCCTGTGTTCCGTCATACAGATGACTGTGTGCATCTACCTCTGTATTGGCCAGAGCACCTTCTTAATTAGTGATTGATGTGGGCTGATTGACCTGGGTTCTATAAGAAAGCAAGGTGAGCAAGCCATGAGGAGCAATCCATTAAGCAGCAGCGCTCCATGGCTCCTGCACCAGCTCCTGCTCTGTTTGTGTTCCTGTCCTAACTTCCTTCAGCTATGAGCAGATATGAAACAGTAAGCCAAATAAACCCGTTCTTCCCAGGTTGCTTTGGTCATGGTGTTTCATCGCATCAATAGTAACCCTAACTAGGACACTGCCCATGGCTTGCGCAGCCTTCTTTCTTATAAAACTCAGGACTACAAGCTCAGTATTGGCACCACCCACAATGCTCTGGGCCCTCCCTCTAACAATCATAAATTAAGAAAATGCCCTATATAGACCTGTCTACAGCTGGATCTTGTGGAGACATTTTCTCAATTGAGGCTCCCTCCCTCATCTCATGATCATCTTTATCTTGATACACAACTTTTCACAGGCCAAAATGGCAACCTGTTCAAATATATATATATATATATTTCACATACATGTCTGTGTTTCAGAATTTATTTCAGAAAGCTTTACAGTCATCCAGGAACTTGTTATTTTATCTCCCATGCCTGACACATGCTCAAGTTTTACTTAAAAAAAAAAACCAAACCAACAGAAGGTGAAGAAGATCTGGAGTCCAAGTTCATCACAGCCACATAGCAAGTCCAAGGCTAGCCTGGATTACATGAGACTGCCTCAAAAAGGAGTTGGGGGTAGGCATAGGTAACTACAATAGTACTTGGTGCATGGTTTAAATAAACATTAGTTGGTTTCTCATTCTTTTATGGATTTCTGATCATTTATCACATTCTGCTCAGTGTTGGCTATCACTCTTCACAAATCTACAACATTCTACTAGCAATCACAATGATTTTTGACCCTACTCTCCAATACCAGTGAACTCTCCTTAACATTTTATGAACTGCAGTTGTTTTCATTTTCAACACCTCCATATATATATATATATATATATATATATATATATATATATATATATATATATATGTGTGTGTGTGTGTGTGTGTGTGTGTGTGTGTGTGTGTGTATAAAATCAGGTAAGCAAACTGAGACTGTAGAATTTTTTTCACATTTACTACTAATAAAAGCTGATATGCATTGACTGAAGCTAACCAGGTCCCAGACAGTACTCTATTTGACATGTGTCACTTGATTTAATTCTCATGAGGGCTCTGTGACATAGATATTATGGTATGCCTGCTTTCACAGCTGAATAAACTGAGGAGTGTCAATGGTAACCTTGTCAGACGATCATGTGCTAGAGGGAGAGGAAGGATGTCGAATATAGGGGGCTTGGCTATTGCATTCTGCTCTGCACTGCACTGCCTTTTGCTGAGACTCAAAGGTAAAACAATTAAGAAATTGCAAGTACAGTCAGGAGAGACAGCAAAGCCTTCAGACACTCTATTCAGCTACACAGTGCTGAGTCCATCAATGGCTTACTTGGTAAGATGTATGTGTGTGTGTGTGTGTGTGTGTGTGTGTGTGTTACATGTGTATATGGCTCTACTGCCATTGCTGTTACACACAAACTGAAAACCCCACACAGCAAACAACAACAAAAAAATTTAAGTTTGGAAGGTAATGCCCCAAGTCTCTATGAACTCCATAAACTTGATCTGTCTGTTCAGTACCACTCCACACCAACCACAAGCCAGCAACATTGTCTGATGCAAAGATAACAGGAGTCCTCTTAGGGTTTCCATAGTTCCAACAAACACCATGGCCAAAAAGCAAGTTGGGGAGGACAGGATGTTTTTGGCTTCTACTTTCAGATCATAGAATGTCTTTGGAGGAAGTCAGGACAAGAACTTAATGAGGGCTGGGACCTAGAGTCCATAACTGATGCAGAGGCTACTGAGGAGTGCTGCTTACTGGCTTGCTTCCTCTGGGTTGCTCAGCCTGCTTGGTTATAGAACCCAGGACCACCATCCCAGAGATGGCACCACCCACAATGGGCTGGGCCCACCCCATTGATCACTGACAAAATACTTTATAGCTGAATCTCCTAGAAGCATTTCCTTCACTGAAGCTCCTACCTTTCTGAAGACTCTACCTTGTGTCAAAGGCAGCCAGCTCATATGTAGATATATATGAATGCAATCACAACTTAACAGTTCTTGACATAGAGAAGTCCTGCAGGCAGACAAAGGTGAAGTAAACACCACTCCCAAAACCTACCACTTCAAGTTGGAGCTTTTCATTTCTCAGCTATCTTTGACAGAGATGTTTTGCTTATCCAAGGCCTCCCTTTCTTGCCATCTTAGCCCTCAATGCTTGCTTTCTGGAATCTACATCTGAGGTAGAGTCCTTCAGTTCCTCCAGAGACAATCTCCACTCTGTCATAGATGACTACAAAATATCAGAGTGAGACCAAGACAGTGACTCGCAGGAACATTAGAAGACACTTTGGGGCATTCATATTTTTCAGCACATGAGATTCACAAGCATACTGAAATTTATTTAAATACATTGAAAAACTCTACACTTTTAATAATATATTCTTATATACATCTATTTTTCTTTTATGCTTGTTTGAACCTATAAGACAAAAATAAAAAACCATCCTTTTTTTTCTATTACTAAAACATTTAAAGGATATATACTTGAACTGGGCATGGTGGCACATGCCTGTAATCAAGCCATTTCAGGGCCAGAGGAAGGAAGATCCAAAATGCAAATCCAGCTCTGGCTACAGAGCAAATATGATGCCAGTCTGGGCTACATAAACCTTGTTTTAAAATGTATTTACATACTTAACTCCACTACTTAGATCGATGAATCTACCTTTCCTATGAACACTTTCAGAAGGAAACATAGTTATATAGTAATATATTTATCCAACTTTGCTAGGCTAATTATAATTTGAGTCATTACACTTACCAGCTTCAAACCCCATGGCTGCTATGTTACTGTAATCATGGCTCCGAGCATTTACCAGACACATAGGAGCAGTGCTGTCCAGCAGTCAGCTTCTGTGGTGTCTGCTCCCAGGTTGTTTTTAGGTCTAGCATGCTTCCGTGCACTCTTCTAGGAAGTACTTTTTGTGCTGGCTTTAGATACTGCAGTTTTGATTTGTTTACCAACTCAGGAATTCTTTGTGTTGAGAGAAATCAGAGCCAATTCATTGTCTTTATATCCAACATCTAAAACTAAGGGTGCCAACGGCTCAAATATGGCAGAATTTTTGTACAGACTTCCCAGAAACGAACTCCTTTTTGACTCTGTGGCCATGGAAGGAAATGATCTACAGCAGCAGTTCTCAAGCTGTGGGTCTCAACCACTCTGAAAGTTGAATCACCCTCTCACAGGGGTCAAATATCAGACATCCTGCATATCAGGTATTTGCATTTCTATCCACAAAATAAGTCATGAAGTAGCAACTCAAATAATTTTATGGCTGGGGGTCCCCACAACAGGAAGAACTGTTAAAGGGCAGCAGCATTAGGTAGGCTGAGAACTCTAAAGTCTAGAGCAAATCTGCTGAAATTACTCCAAGTAAAGATTTAATGCAAAACTTAGAGGTTTTAATTTACCGTTTGTAAATTCTCAGATCCTTGAAAATACATAATGGCACATTTCAAGTCTTTCAGAGATATTCTAACACTGGCATCTCTAACAAACCCACCTCTTGCCCTAATACTTCCAGGAAGCATAAAAGTGTAACTTTGTGTCATTTTTATTTCCCCCATTAATTATTTCCCCTTAAATTGTCTTTTAACTTTGGTGGCCATGCCGAACAAACTGGAGAGATAAATTTTCATTACTCTATACTGTACTCAGCCTTCATACTTACAATTAATAGCATTTACAATTAATAGCACTTCCCATGTCTCCAGAATTAATGTCCTTTTCAACCTTTACAGTATTCCACTAGCTTATGAAGCACATTTGATACTGGAGGATGCCAAGGCACAATGCTTATTTACCTAGAGTCCCAGTGCTTGACAGACAGGAAATCTGATATGGCAATTCTCTCCCAGGCCATCCCCTTTGCTCCCTCCACCTAGTGATAGGCACTTGGGTATGAGGTACTGCAGTCCACACAGGATGTAAATCTGCCCTTGTTGCAGCTTGATGATATTCCATTCCAGTCCTATAGACTGCAATGAGAATTCTCCCCTGACCTTCTTCTGTCAACAGTCTGTACTGTTGCCACTGGTGGGGCACATTCACAATATGAAGGAAAGAGAACTTAGACCTTTTATCATCACTCCAATGGTATTTAGGGGCCAGGACTCAGAAGCCCGAATTTGAATGTACCCTTTAAAGGTTATTGAAGGCAAACTGGGTTTGGTTTGAACAACGATTCTAGAGACTAAGGAACTGGCAAGTCACAAGATCGAACACAACACAAACCTTGAGACTTCCAGCTCCAGTTTGCAAAATTTTAAATTTAGATGGTTTCTGATTCACATGCAAACAGTCTCATTTCGAAAACTTTCGGTATCATTAGAAAAGCCAGACATTATATGCTTAAAATTTATTTACAGTTAATAAGTTAAAAAGCAACACACAACCAAGTTGTAAATCTCATTCATATGCACATTAAATTGTCCAGGGAAACACTTGAGTTCCATTACAAACAATTGCATCCTAATGCACTTAAGACATAACAGTTTATCAAAAAATAGCTGAACACACCAATAAAGGAAAGGCTATGTATGTATGTTCATTAAAAATCACTGATTTAAAGAATACCATAACAACCCTTAAAACAACAAAAACCTTTAAGTTCAAAATTGTGAATTTTTTTTGTATTCAAATATCTTAAAAGTTTTTTTATAAAGTTTTTTGAAAAATAGTAGTATTATATACACATGGCAAATCAATAGGTATGAGCTACCAGCTTAAGTTACACTTGTCCATAGAATACTGGAACAGACAAAATAAATAGGCACCACAACAGCACACTATACCATCAACACGGAAGCTTGCCCTCAGCTATCGCCAGGTCATTGGCTTAGCAAAGTAAAAGTAAGTTGCTGGGTGACGGGGAGGAGGATGAAAATGACATCAGGAGTCTACTAAGGTTACCTTGAGGTGCCAGTCACCACAAATAGGAACTCAAAAGTCAAGAACTAAACAAAAGCTTAGCGAGGTGGCGCATTCCCTCCCAGATGATCTCTCTACTTGTGCCATGAGAGATGACAGAGGGCAAAAATAACAAATGGGACGTCTTTCAAAACTACCCACAAATGAAGCTAGAGTATCCTAGTACAAAATCCAGATGCTTCATCTTAAAGGCCACAGTGTCAAGTTTCTTTCCACATCCTGTCCAAAGGTACCCAGGAAAAATTCCACTTTCTTATAACAGACTCATCGGCTACATTGGATGGGTCTTCATATGTTCAAAGCTGCAACATGGGTTTTGCTGCAGAAAAACTTGGCAAAATAAAGGTTATATTTTTGAGCCGTATCAAACGCAGCATTGGAAACCAAATCCAAACTTTAGTCAGTCGGATCAATAAGCCAAAGAAGCATTTATGCATACCATCAACTGCACTAAAGTACCAAGGCATGAGAGAAACAAATGTCAAAAATCTCAGTAAAAATAAATGCATGGTTTAACTGGTTACCTGTCCATTGTGGCCCGAGGTAAATTTTACCCTCAGCCATGTCTAATTTCAGAATCTTCTGGGAAGTATCTAGATAAATCCCATGTTGAAATTACATTCTAATATGGCCATTGGATTTATTTCTTGTTATAAAACTATATACATGTGAAGTGGTACAAATGCATTTTCATCAGGTGCTAGTTAGCTATAAAAGTTAACAATATATTTTGGGGGAAGATAATCCCATGTCTCTGAAATACATTTGGCAATGGAAGCTAATAACCAAGCCAATAACCATGTCTCAGCTTCCCATGACACAGCTCTAATACTCTCCCTCTCACCGTGACCCACCTTTCATGTACTCAAGTAACAGTATTTGTAACAATGTATTATCATTGAGTGGTGAATAAAAAACTGAGGCTTGTGGGAAACTGGCATAAAGTCATATATGTATGTATATATGTATATATATTTATATGTGTGTGTGTATGGTTTTTTTTTTACAAAACAAAAACACTAAAATTAAACTCACAACTCTTTTCATGAACTATTTAAAAACTTAAAATACTTAATTCAGAAAGCTATGCCATTGAATTCTAGGAACACAAAAGTCAAAACTGCAACTGTCATTATTCTCAGAAACTGCCAAGCAGAGATAAACCTTAGTGCTGAGTGCTTAATAAGTTCCAGCCCTGTAGGAATGTCCCATGGCAGAACACTTAAATCTGAAATAACAGTGGTAGAAAAAACACTATTTGACCCTTTAGGTATTGCAGAAAAAGCTGGCTGTGGCACCACTGGCTAAAAACCCACCAAGTCTTGCTGCCACCAATGACCAAAGGCACTTGGATAATCAAGAACTCCACTCTGGGCCATATGGTATACACGCTATTACAAAAGTGTACAAGAAGGGTCAGTACTGTGTGGCTCGATGTTTTGATTCCTGTGGCCTTCAGCTGTCAAAGATTGCAAACACAATGATGAATGGGAAGAAGAGAAAAAGAAAACTCATAGGACAAAACGTCAACCAATTGTCATGGTTTCCAGAAACACAATGAGTATTAGTTTAGGCATTTCTTGTTATCCAACAACAAAGAATTAAGACCTACTTTTGTGCCAGACAACTTTGATGAGTTATATGGTACCAAGAAATGCCCCTGCCCCTCCCCCCAGATCATTCACAGTTCTGGGAATTCTAAAGGGTATTCTGTTTATCTGTTTATTCACAATGTCCACACGTATTGATCTCTCCTAAGCAACTTCCATCTTAATTCTCTTCCCATTAACAATCCTGAATATTATGTTACACCAGGAAGTGAGGTCAAACACCTCCAACTGGATTCCAGTCATTCTTGTAGCCAACATCTTCTTCAAAATTTATTCAATTTTTATCACAAGCCATGTGGTTCAAAACACTTCAATTTTATTCAATTTAAATGAATAGAGTAAGTCAACTTTTTCTTAAACAAAACTTTTAAAGAATATTCTACCATTTTACTTAGGAGCTCAGTAAATATAAATATTAACTTTCAATATAAAACTTTATATATAAACACCTTAACCTTTTATTTTAAAGTTGTACTTTGCATCTCTTGTTAATCACTGAGCTCGTGAAATTCAAAGCCATACACAAATCCTTACATTAACAGTCATAAGCTTGAAACTCTTAAGAGACGACCTTGATCAAAGCTTTGGAATCCAGTAAAAATTAGAAAACGAGTGGCCTTCAGAATACCCTGAGTGTACACCAGCACTTCACCAGGAAACATGGTTGATCTTCTGTCCAGAAAGTGGGGCTGACAGTCAAAAAGAAAACAGAAGGGGAATCAGGAGCAAGTAAGATTCTGGCTGTATTACACAAGCACGAAAACAAAATTCCTTTGGAGAAAAAAATTTGTAAGTCTTCGGAGGACTTCCAGACCGGTGAGGTAGAGTCCGAGAGGGAGAAAATGCACGTGTCCCTCCAGGTTCTGGAGACGTCTCCATCCCGGTTGGGAAGCAAAAGGGACTTCTGTCGCGGGTCCGGCCATCCCGTCTGGCCGCAGGCGTGGGGGCCGCACCTGTCCCGATCCTGGACCGCGGCGCCGCACCGCATCCAGGGGCCTTGTTCGCGCCTAAAGTGCACCAAAGGGGGCCGGTTCTGTAAACATTCGACTGACATTGACATTAGTCCATTTTCCAGCGCGCGGAAGCTTCCTCGGCCGGCGGCCGGCAGGAGGCGCCGCGGCGCGCGTATCACACCCGGGGCACCGGGAAGCGGCGCAGCCTCACCACCGGGTCCAGGTCCACTCGCAGCACTTGGCTCGCAATGCGCCGCGCCACCGCCAGGCTGCGCTCGCCCCACACGTCGTCGCCGACGCGGATGGTCGGGAAGCTGGTCAGCGTCGGGGTGGCCGCCCTCCAGATCTCCTCCAGGGTGCGGCCCCCGAAGCAGGACGCGGGAGGCCCGGGCTCCGCAGCCTCGGCGGCGGGGCGCGGCCTGCGGGGGCCCGCGGCGGCCCGGGCTCCACGGCGCCTCCTCCTGGGCGTTGCGCGCGGGCGCGGCCGGCGCGCGGGGCGGCTGTCAGGCGCCGGGGGGTCGGGCACCAGTGCCCGGCACGAGGAGTAGCCGTAGACGTCCTTGCTGCGCAGGATGTGCGGGGAGAACTGGTGCTTGAGGCTGCAGAGGAAGCTCCAGAGCTCCGCTTCCGAGCTCATGAACTCCGTGCTGCTGGGCATGAAGAGCTTGAAGGCGTCGCCCAGCGCCTCCGTGCTGCCGGCCAGCGACAGTTGCGACCGCGAGTACACCACCTTCTCCTCCAGCGCCTCCAGCCCGGCCCCTCCTTCCGCTCCGTAGCCGCCGCCCCAGGCGGCCCGGGGCCGGCGCCGCCGCCTCTTCACGCCGCGTCGCATCGGAGGTTGCTCGGGACCGCCCGTCGCTGTCCCGGTCCGCGCCCGGCTCGGCGGCGCTCGCCTATGCTGGCGTCTTCCGCCCGGCGCTGCTCGCTACTTTTCTCGCCTCGCCGCCCCTCCCCCTCGGGGCGGAGGACGGGCTGGTTGTCCTGTGGCCCGGCTAAAGATGGCGGCAGTGGCGGGCGCCCACCCCGGGGCTTTGTCATTGGACGGCGCCCGCCCCCTCCCCTGGCTTCTCTTTCTTCTCTTCTCTTGCCTCCTTCCGCCCTCAGCCTTTCTTTAAATGGGCCCGCCTCAGTCCCCGCCTCCCGCGGCCTCGGCTCCTCCCATTGGGTGCTCTCCGACTGAGGGGCGGGGACTGATTGGGGTTGTGGGGGGAGAGGCCAGTTCCTGGAACATGGTGCCTGTGGTGGGTGATGGTGATGGCCCTGGAAGGCCAGTCAACCATTGGTTGGATCCATGAGGGTTGCTCTGTCAAGAGAAGGAAGTGGGTGGGTGTGAGTGCCATGTTTGGGGGGTGTCGTGGGTGATTGTGTGCAGCTGTGGGTTGAGCTGGGGAAGTCTACCAGTCTGAATAATGAGAGCGAACCCCAAGACTCCATAGTTTAAGAGCTGAGAGAGTTGGGTATAAACTAGAGGGGATGGGCATTTCACGAATCCCTTCTAAGGTCTCAAATCCTGCTTTGGTGTCTTCATATGCTTTGCCTCTCCTGACCCCATCTTTCAAGAAAACTAAACGTTCAGGCATTGATGACAGCTTCCTTCTGGGCAATGGAACCATCTTGGCTCATTTAGGAGATACCGGTCACTGGGAAAGAAAAGACTTAATACTGTATGAACTAAAAAGTCTGCTCAAGTTGGACAAACAGCAATGGCAGCAAAGCTGCTCTGCTGAAAGAAAACATTTTTTTTTTAAATCAGAGTGCTATTCCACATTTCAGTTGGTATTAAATTGCCATTCACAGCACCATCTCTATCCTTGATGTAGTATTCCACGTAATCAATAAGATTTTTTGAGAAGAATACATCCTTAAGAATGAATCACCTTTTGTATTTGGGAAGACAGTAGTAGACATCCTTTTTGTCAATTTCTCTATTCACTCTCAACTCGCTGCCTATTCACATAATAGGCGCTAAATGCATACCGAATGAATGTATGAAATAGCACTGCCTGTTTGAAATGGAGTGCAGCACTGAAATTGCTTAGAACAAGGTAATTATATATTTTGCATTTTTATTGCAATTTTCTTTGAAGTCCTTTAAACTTCATTATTCTCCTTGCTGGGGATGGAACCCAGAGCCTCACACATACGAAGACTGCACCCTACTAGTGAGCTATACCCTCCAGCCCCTAAGATTTCTGTAAAATAAAGTTGTTGTTGTTGTTTTTTAATCTATGTCCTGGTGCTAGACTTTTCTTAAGTAAGCATCTTATTTTGCAGCACACAATGAATGCAGTGCCAAATTTTTGTAGATTACAATCAGATCATAGTTCCTTTAAATATTTGAGCTGAGACACACCTGGTTCAGTCTTCGTGTGGCATAGATGAGGAAAGTTTAGATCCACTGGAGTTCATTAAGACAGCTTGCTAACAGCAGGGCTGGTGCTATAGAGCTTTGTGTCCCTAATCTAGAGATCTTTATATTTCACTGCTGGTTTTCCCACACTGTGCCGTGCTAACTCAATAGAAATGCTTTATGTATTTTCAATGGAATGACCAAAGGACATAGCTGTACCCATGATCATACTTCCCACCCACAACTAGGCAATTTTAATCTGCCCTGTACTGGACATAGATAATATTTTGTTTGAACCAGATAACATTTTGTTTAGTTTTAATAAAAGCTAAAAAAAAATAAAAAATAAAAGAGAGAAACTTGCTTTCCTATACTAAAGTGCACGTTCCACACAGTAGGCTGATGCAAAAATAAAAACAGTGACCATGAATCAGTTTTCCATGTACCAAAATGATGGCAGCCTTATAAAGAGAAAATCATTTTCCTAGAAAAGCATACTTCCTCTCAGAACAAGATTACATAGACAATCACTAGCTTCCTGTCTCCTCATGAAGGAATTACGTTGCAACTACTGTATTCATAGCTAGTTCTCTTGGTAATTCTGAGAACACATAATGTGAAATTTGAATAATTTCTGTCAGAATACAATAGAATTATCAATTTCTGTGTGGATGGACCCAGGCAATCTCACCATAAGCTAGAAGACTGGAGGGAGGTCTTCATCATGAGAGAAAAGAATAAATTAGAATACAGTCTAATTTCATGTGTCACCATGCTCACCCTTCTATGTTAACTATAAACTCTTTGGGTCTTGCCACATAATTATGTACCATGCATCTACAGTAGGAATTAATCTGAGCCAAATAAAATCACTAGAGACATTAACAAAAAATACTTTCTACAAAGTGATCTGAAAGCACCCATGTGTTCCAAAACTGTGTAATGTATAATACATTAAGACCATACAATCCAAGATGATAGAACTCCCACTTCTATGAAGATGGAAATCATGTATTTTCCTGTTTGTTCCTGAAAACTCCAAATAAAAACTCTAGGCATCACACAACGAATAAACACAAAAAGACAAATGTAGAAAGAGCAGGTTGTCCCCCAAAAGAGGATGTGGCTCTCTGGGTTTCTGTTCCACATATATCTGAAGCTGGGTGCCAGAGATGAACAATTCAGAAATGCCCACATAATAAACATAAGAACTCTCAACAACAAAATCTCACTCTAGCTGTGGGACCAGAGAAGGGCCAGCCTGGAAAAGTGGGAAGTTTTCAGCTAGGGGAAAACAAAAACAACAAAAATTCATAGGTTGAAAAAGTATGACTTCTACTCTTGCCAAGCTATAAAAAGGTACCCCACCTATCTGCGTCCATTTTTTGCATCCTACCTTGATGCAGCTCTGCTGGGGTGGCACTGCAGAAGTCCAGATGCATCAGGGTGGTTTCTCTCACTAGGCCATAAGAAAAGGAATCTCCACTCCCTGTCAGTGCAGACAAGTGCAGACCACACCCAAGACCCTACCCCCATTACCCTAGTGGGAAGCCAGAATTCCCACCACCATCCATCCTTAATGAAGAGCCACTTCCACCCCCTCAGTGTCACTAGAAGCAGAACAAGAACCCTAAACTGTTTTCTGCCAGTACTGAGGCAGCTTTTCCCTATGTTGGAACAACATCAGACAAAACCAACTGAACAAGTTTTAAATAAAACTCAGAGTCCATAATGCAATGCCTTAAAACGTGTTCGTATCAGTTGGGAATCATTTACTAGACACTCTTAACTGAATGGAAAAGAAGATCCGTAGGTGTCGACAAGATGAGAGTGACTTTAGAATCACGCAATAAAGATGATAAAGCAGCTATCATAAAAATAAATCAAATAGGTAACTGGACATCCTAAAACACGCAAAGAAACAAGGCTATAGCAAGGGAACAAACTCTCACTAAGGAGAGGATACAAAGATTATAAATAGGAATTTTAGGATTGAAAATCCAACAGACATAAAAAGACATACTCAGCCATTGGCACAATATTAGAATAGGGGTGAAGCTATAGCAAAAATAACTGGTGAACTTCAGGATAACACAATAGGTGTAATCCACTAACCACGGAGGGAAAATAGGTAAAAACGTAATTGAACAAGGCCCCAGGGTCTAATATTTGCCTCATTGAAATCTAAAAGGAGACTGGGCAGAAATAAAGGTTGAAAGTCAAATTGGCAGAGATTCGAGAACAAGCCAAGTTAAAACCAAAGAATTCCACATTGATCTACTTCAGAGTTAACCTGCTAAAAATCAAAAACCACAAAAAAAATGAAATCAGCTTAATTAAAAATAATACCTTACTCAATCTCCAACAGAACACAAGTGTGCATGCACGCACACAGTTAAGACTTACAGTGGAAGACCAAAAGAGTGATTTTTCCCCCCTAGAAATCATGGGTGGCAGACCAAAAAAAGTAGCTTTATATTTTCCATTTTTCATATATTTCTTCCATCCAGTGAGAATACCCTTTAAAAATCAAAGCGAGATGAGGACATTCCCACACAAAGGAAGGCAGTTTGTTACAGGTAGACAGACCCTAAAGAAAAAAAACAAGTCAAAGCCTAACCCCTCCCCCCAAAAAGAATCGCTAAAGGTCATCTTCTAAATAGAAACAATACAAAGGTTCTGAGCACATTAGGATCAAAGAATCCTGCAGGCATGAATATGCGTAAATACCCAGTCTTTTTCTTCCTGAGTTCTCTATGATTGATGGCTATCATCGATGGAATGTTTGGTCTTTCAAAAATTCACAGGAAAAAAAATGAACTATGCATGAAGCAACCACTGAGAATTCTGTATACAGAGATAAACTGGAAAAGAAGTTAAAATGGAATTATACGATTCAGGTGCACAAACAGAAAGGGAGAAAAATAAAAATAAAATAATGGAGAACAGCCAACAAATTGAGCAGAAGATTAAAAAAGAGAGCGAATTTCAGCATTTGTTATGATACAGATTTGCTATGCTGGGGACTCATTCTGTTTCCAACCCTGGCTATGTTGCCACTGACTACTTAAATTCTCACAGCAGCACCAGGAATAAAAACTACTCCATTCCTCTTTGCACATTAGCACAGCTGAGCAATCCTTACTACGCCAGCAACCCTTTCCCCCCTGAGGCAGCTGACCAAAGTCATCCTTGTCTACCCACTCTTTCTCTTCTTCTTGAGTTTCCTGTGTTTTGCAAATTGTATCTTGTGTATTCTTAACAATCATTTCTGAATCATCTTTTCATGTTCAATGTTGGAATCTTCTTTGGCTGTCTTTAAAGTTTACCCTTTCCCTTCTTATCTTTTTTTCTGACTTTTAGCCCTGATGCGAACAGATGAGATACTTTACTAAAATACCACATTGCTTTTATGTAGAGAAAATTTAATCCAGCAATATGAATTCTCTGACAAGGAACTATATCCAAAGGTTTGATCCCATTGGAATGTATACATGCATGCCATATACGTTTGATCACTCTGACTGGACTACAGACATGCCTTTAGTACACACCTTTAATTCCAAACAATGACATCTAATTGAGAGGCAGACAAAGTGACAAATCAGAGAAAGATTTGAAAGAATGAGTCAGAGAAAAGATACACCAAACTCTCAGGAGAAGACAGGAAAGAGAGGGTATTTAAGAGCAGTGAGGGGAGAGGGGCAGTTCAGGTCAGAGCATTTGAGTTCAGTGCAATTCAGTTGAGTACAGTTGAGCTCAGTTCTGAGCAGAGCAGTAGAGTTTGTGGAGTTCAGAAGCCGAGAGAAGCCAATCTGAATCAGTCAGCTTTGACCAGAAGAGCTAAGTTGACCCAACCAGTTAGAGTTCAGAAAGAGCTGGAAAGGGTGAGTTTATTCAGCAGTAAGTCTTGGAGGCTGAAACATTCTTGACCTAGGTTAGCAGATGAAGGCTGGAAGCTGAAGCCTTTAAGGTACTCTGGGCTTCGAGAAGATTAAACTGCACAGAGGCTGGAAGATTCCAGGCCTAGGCCTAGGAATAGGTTGAATAGAAAAGGAAACTCTCTGGGCTCATCCCAAGCTATGGATTCACACAGCTTGAGTTCGGCTCTCATCTCATCACTTCACCTGAGGAAATAAAAGTGATATTTATACTTTGAGATTGTGCAAACAAAAAAATAGAGAAGGAAATAATTCTCTAAAATGGGGATTCCTGCAGAGAGGAAACCGTTATAAATCAGTGCTTCTCAACAGTTTGGGAAAGTGGTGGAAGTGTAGCTGATAGGCTGCCCTAGTCTGTGCCCATAGGCCTTTCACAGCTGTATCCATCATGGCACTGTCAACCTGGGAAAATGCTGCACATTCTCAGACTGACCCAGGGCTTCCTCAGTACTACTTCCTTCAGGTAATGACCATTGTCTCCCGGGCTGGGCACGAATTTGGAAGATAATTCTCAGAATAACATCTGGTATGGGAAGGGAAGAAGGAGCGGGCTAAAATCTCAGCTTGTGCTCCTCTGGAAGAACCAGCAGCCTTAGGAATATGCACCGAAGTCTACAAGGTCTCAGACACTGATCCATGGGGAATGCCTACCAAACCAGGAAAGGCAAAAACCATTTACTTACTCCATTCTTAGTTTCCTTTCTTCAAAGCCACCCCACCCAAGAACCTGTTCCTGCTTAGCTAAACATACTTTCTCTTGTAAAAGAGCTTTTTCTAAAGCTTATATATCTGGAGGGAAGCCTACTTAGCTAAAGGCCATCGTTGTGAAAATTAATTGTCAAGTTAAGAGCATCAAGAACCACAATTGAGACTGGCCTCTGGTTATAGACCTGAGTGTATATTCCTAAGGCTGCTGGTTCTTCCAGAGGAGCACAAACTGAGATTTAAACCCACATTTTTCCTTCTCATACCAGATGTTATTCTGAGAATTCTCTTCCAAACTTGAGCCCAGAGAGATCTTCTAGATTAGGTTCTTTGAAAAATACCCAGCCTAAATGTGGAAGCACCATTTCATTGCCTAGAGTCCCAACATCTGAGCATTACTGCACAATAGTTATTTTAACTCTGGACTTCAGAATGAGATGCCATGATGCTGCATCCTATGTAAAGTCCTCTTGCATCTATAAAGCAAAGCCCTGGGAAGTGAATTTCAAGCCGAGGATAATGGGGAAAGCTAGAAGGTAGCCAGATCCTCAGAGACATTGTGAAGACTTCAAACCAATCTTAAATTGTCCACCTATCATCATCTAGTTAAGAGTCATAAAGGTCCTCATGACTTAAATTACTTAGTAATTGCAGCCTACTACATCTGATATCACATCCATGTGATTGTCACATGCACTCCTGTGGTGGTTTAAATAATAATGGACCCATAGGCTCATATATTTGAATGCTTAGTCATCAGGGAGTGATACTATTTGAAAGAATTAGAAGGACTAGGAGGTGTGGCCTTGTTGGAGTGGGTGTGGCTTTGTTGGGGGGAGTAGGCTTTGAGGCTTCAAAAGCTCATTCTAATCCAATGTTTCCCTCTACCTCTCTGCCTAAGGATCAAGATGTATCACCCAGGTACTGCTTCAGGGACTATCTGCATACTGCCATGACTTCTGTTATTATGATAATAGACTAAGCCTCTGAAACTATAAGCAAACCCCAATTAAACACTTCCTTTTATAAGAGTTGCTGTGCAATACCTCTACTGAGCATATACCCAGAAGATGTTCCAACTGGTAATAAGAGCACATGCTCCACTATGTTCATAGCAGCCTTATTTATAATAGCCAGAATCTGGAAAGAACCTAGATGTCCCTGAACAGAGGAATGGATACAGAAAATGTGGTACATTTACACAATGGAGTACCACTCAGCTATTAAAAACAATGAATTTATGAAATTCTTGGGCAAATGGATGTATCTGGAGGATATCATCCTTAGTGAGGTAACCCAATCACAAAAGAAGTCACTTGATATGCACTCACTGATAAGTGGTTATTAGCCCAGAAACTTAGAATACCCAAGATACAACTTGTAAAACACAAGAAAATCAAGAAGAATGAAGACCAAAGTATGGATACTTCATTCCTTCTTAGAATAGAGAACAAAACACCCATGAAAGGAGTTACAGAGACAAAGATTGGAGCTAAGTTGAAAGGAAAGACCATCCAGAGACTACCCCACCCGGGGATCCATCCCATAATCAGTCACCAAACCCAGACACTATTGCATATGCCAGCAAGATTTTGCTGAAAGGGCCCTGATATAACTATCTCGAGTGAGGCTTTGCCAGTGCCTGGCAAATACAGAAGGGGATGCTCAGAGTCATCTATAGGATGGAACACAGGGCCCCCAATGGAGGAGCTAGAGAAATTACCCAAGGAGCTGAAGGGGTCTACAATCCTTTTAGGTGGAACAACAATATGAACTAACTAGTATCCCAAGAGCTCCTGTCTCTAGCTGCATATGTAGCAGAAGATGGCCTGGTCGTCCATCATTAGGAAGAGAGGCCCCATGGTCTTGCAAACTTTATATGCCCCAGTATAGGGGAATGCCAGGGCTAAGAAGTGGGAGTGGGTGGGTAGGGGAGCAGGGCTGGGGGAGGGTATAGGGAACTTTCGGGATAGCATTTGAAATGTAAATAAAGAAAATATCTAATAAAAAATTAAAAAAAGAGTTGCTGTGGTCATGGTGTCTCTTCACAGCAATGGGAGAGTGACTAAGAGAACTCCAATATTCCAAAGATGCCCGACCATGCATACCATCACCCCACTGACTGATAATGTTATAGATTTTGCTCACATCTTTTTAGGTTTTTAAATATGTAGAAATGACTCATTTGAGAAATTTCTAGATAACCAGACGACATTCATAATAAGTCATTGCTTCTTCAAACAATAAATACATGATTAATCTAGAGAAAAATGTTGGAGGAGGAAAGACCAAAGAGACCACAGGGTTGTGTCATTTACAAATAATTTTTTCAATTGAATTATTTAACCCTTCTTTCGGGAGCTTTATAGCTAGATGGCTGTAACTATTTTCCTCTGAATCATGACCAGGACTGCCTCGTTCTCTCATTCACTGTCTCCTCAATTCTTTCCCACTCTGCATCTGAGGACTCGACTGCTCAATGACCCCTTTAGAGATGAAGAGTGTCACTCTGTGTCCTGTCTTCATATCCTCAGTGCTTCAGCCTCAAGAAAAAGCCATCAAAGCTGGCTACGGTAACACACACCTTTGATCCCAGTACTCAGGAAGCAGAAGCAGGCAGATTTCTATGAGCTCAAGACCAGCCTCTACAGAGCGAGTTCCAGGACAGCCAAGGCTACTGGGAGAAACCCTGTCTAGAAAACCAAAAGAAAGAAAAAAGAAAGGAAAAATGATTAAGGCTCCTCTCCTACAGCATTTCTTTTAGATATTTTTCTTCCTAACAAAGATTTTTCAAAGCAATCTGTAGTATGAACTGTTAACATGAAATAAAATTGTTGCATAGACAACATTATAGTAATGGCACTAAAACTTTAAACAAAACATTTGCTCAGTAATATCACTATTTAATACATGTTTCATATTGGTTTAGTTCCAAACAGCTTTATGTCATCATACAATTGTTTCCCTATTACATAAGCGTTTATCTATATTTTCAATTTATTTATTCCCCCTTCCTCCCAGCATCCCCTTATGCAAGTCCTCCCCCATCCCACCTTCCTTGAGGAAGTCCCCCCTCTAGTGTTACCCCTCCCCACTAACACCCCAATCCTCTCATCCCCCTCCCATACCAAGTAACTGTAACACTAAGTGCACCTCTCCCTCTGAGCCCAGACAAGGTGGTCCAGTTACAGGGGTGGGATCCACAGACAGGCAGACCACAGGCTTAAGGACAGCCTCTGCTCCAGTTGTTAGGGTACCCAAATGAAGACCAAGCTGCTCATCTGCTACATGTGCAGGTAGCCTAGGTCCAGCCCGTGCTCGCTCACTGGTTGGTTGTTTAGTCTCTGGGAGCCCACATGGGTCCAGGTTACTTGACTCTTTTGGTCTTCCTATGGAGTCCCTAACCTCGTCAGGACTCTCAATCCTTCCCTGAACTCTTCTATAAGCTGAGCTCCATCTAATGTTTGGCTGTTGGTTTATGCATCTCTTTCCATTGCCTGCTGGGTGGAGCCTCTCAGAGTACAGTTATGCAGGTTACTGTCTGCAAGCATAGCATAGTATCATTAATATTGTTAGGGATTGATTCTTGCCCATGGGATGGGTTTCAAGTTGGGGCAGTCATTGGTTGACCATTCCTTCTATCTCTGCTCTTTCTTTGTCCCTGTACATTTTGTAGGCAGGACACATTTTGGGTCAAAGGTTTTGTGGAAGGGTTGCTGGCTTTATACTTCCACTGGGAGTGCTGCCTGGTTGCAAAAAGTGGCCACTTGAGGACACATATACCCCATTGCCAGAAGTCTCAGCTGGAGTTGCCCCTATAGACCCTCTGAGGCCTCTCCCCATCCCAGAGATCTGGTGGATTTTCATATATTGAACCACCCTTGCATCCATGTAATGAAGCCTACTTGATTAGGATGGCTTATGTCTTTCATGTGTTCTTGGATTCAGTTCAAAAGAATTTTATTGAGTATTTTTGCATCAGTGTTCATAAGGAAAATTGGTCTGAAATTCTCTTTCTTTGTTGAGTTTTTGTGTGGTTTCAGTATCAGGGTGACTGTGGTCTCATAGAATGAGCTTGGCAAAGTTCCCTCTATTTCTATTTTGTGGAATAGTTCATGGAGTGTTGGCATTAGCACTTCTTTGAAAGTCTGGTAAAATTCTATGCTAAAACCATTTAGTGGGGTTTTAATGACTGATTTTAATTTCTTAGATGGATTATAGGACTGTTCTGATAGTTTACCTGATTTTGATTTAGCTTTAGTAATTGGTCTAGATAATCATTCATTTCATTTAAGTTTTGTGGAGCACAGGCTTTTGAAATAAGACCTAATGATTCTTTAAATTTTTTGTGTCTGTTGTTATGTCTCACTTTTCATTTCTGATCTTGTTAATTTGGATACTGTCTCTCTGTCTTTTGGTTAGTTTGGCTAAAGGATTGTCTATCTTGTTGATTTTTCTCAAGCAGTTCTTGGTTTTGCTGATTCTTTGTATTTTTCTCTTTGTTTCTAATTGACTGATTTCAACCCTGAGATTGATTATTTCCTACACGGTGTGTTTGCTTCTCTTTTTTTTCCTAGAGCCTTCACATATACTCTTAATTCATTAGTATGAGAACTCTTCAATTTCTTTACAATGGTGCTATGAACTTTCCTCTAAGCACTAGTTTCATGGTGTCCCATAAGTTTGGGTATGCTATGCCCTCATTGATCCTAGAAATTCTTTAATTTCTTTATTTCTTCCCTGACCCAGTGATCATTGAGTAAGGAGTTGTTTAGTATCCATGAATATGTAGGCATTCTGATGTCCAGCTAAATTTAATCCTTGCCCAGGGTTATTTCAAACTTCTTGTATGTGTTGAAGCTTGCTTTGCCAGCATTTATATGGTCAATTTTGAAGAAGGTTACATGAGGTGCTGATAAAAAAAGGTAATCTTTTGTGTTTGGGTGAAATGTTCTATAGATATTTGTTAGGTCATTTGAATCATAACTTCTGTTAGTTTTGTTTATTTCTCTGTTTAGTTTCTGTCTTGATGACCTACCCATTGGTGAGAGCGTGTTGTTGAAGTCTTCCACTATTAATGGTTGGGGTTTATGTGTGATTTAAGCTTAATAAGGTTTCTTTTGTGATTGTGGATGCCCTTGAATTTGGGGCATAGATGTTCAAAATTGAGATATGTCCTCATGGTGGATTTTTTTCCTTTGATGAGTATGAAGTGTTATATTCTCTCTCTCTCTCTCTCTCTCTCACACACACACACACACACACACACACTCACACACACAGAGATTATTTATAATATTTTATTTATTTACATTTCAAATGTTACCTCCTTTCCTGACTGATTTTCCGTCTGAAAACCCCCTATCACCTCCCTCCTCCCCATGCTCTCCACCACACCCACTTCTTCTTCCTGGCCCTGGGATTCCCCTAAACAGAAACAACAGAATGTCTACATATTCATAGATACTAAACAACTCCCTACTCAATGATCATCTGTATCCATTCCTCTGTTGAGGAACATCTGGGTTCTTTCTAGTTCCTGGCTATTATAAATAAGGCTGCTATGAACATAGTGGAGCATGTGTCCTTATTACATGTTGGAGCATCTTCTGGGTATATGTCCAGGAGTGGCATTGCTGGGTCCTCAGGTAGTACTATGTCCAATTTTCTGAGGGACCACCAAACTGATTTCCAGAGTGGTTGTACCAGCTTGCAATGCCACCAGCATTTCTCCAAAACCTTACTAGCGTTTGATGTCCCCTGAGTATTTGATCTTAACTATTCTGACTGGTGTGAGGTAGAATCTCAGGGTTGTTTTGATTGCATTTCCCTGATGACTATGGATGTTGAACATTTCTGTAGGTGCTTCTTAGCCATTCAGTATTCCTGAGTTGAGAATTATTTGTTTAGCTCTGTACCCCATTTTAATAGGGTTATTAGCCCCCTATCAGATTGAGGATGGGTAAGGATCTTTTGCCAATCTGTTGGTTGTCGTTTTGTCCTATTGACAGTGTCCTTTGCTTTACAGAAACTTTGCAATTTTATGAAGTCCCATTTGTTGATTCTTGATATTACAGGACAAACCATTGGTGTTCTCTTCAGGAATCTCCATTGCGTAAATGTACCAAATTTTTTGTATCCATTCCTCTGTTGAGGGACATCTGGGTTCTTTCCAGCTTCTAGCTATTGTGAATAAGGCTGCTATGAACATAGTGGAACATGTGTCCTTATTACCAGATGGAACATCTGGATATATGCCCAGTAGAGGTATTGCAGGATCTTCCAGTAGTACTATGTCCAATTTTCTGAGGAACTGCCAGACTGATTTCCAGAGTGGTTGAACAAGCTTGCAGTCCCACCAACAATCCACGCCAGTCCCACCCACATCCACGCCAGCATCTGTTGTCACCTGAATTTTTTATCTTAGCCATTCTTACTGGTGTGAGGTGGAATCTCAGGGTTATTTTGATTTGCATTTCCCTGATGATTAAGGATGTTGAACATTTTTTCATGTGCTTCTCAGCCATTTGGTATTCCTCAGTTGAGAATTCTTTGTTTAACTTTGTGCCCCACTTTTTAATGGGGATATTTGATTTTCTGGTGTCCACCTTCTTGAGTTCTTCATATATATTAGATATCAGCCCCCTATCTTATTTAGGATTAGTAAAGATCCTTTCCCATCTGTTGGTGGCCCTTTTGTCTTGTTGACAGTATCTTTTGCCTTACAGAAGCTTTGCAACTTTATGAGGTTCCATTTGTCAATTCTTGATCTTACAGCACAAGCCTTTGCTGTTCTATTCAGGAATTTTTCCCCAGTGCCCATTTCTTCGAGGCTTTTCCCCACTTTCTCCTCTATAAGTTTCAGTGTCTCTGGTTTTATGTGGAGATCCTTCAACCACTTAGACTTGACCTTCGTACAAGGAGATAAGAATGGATCAATTCCCAGTCTTCTACATGATAGCTGCCAGTTGTGCCAGCACCATTTGTTGAAAATCATTTTTGCATACTTTTATTACTTCTCTATTACAAGTTCCCTGGGCCAAAAAGTCAAGAAATGCATATGAAAATTCTAAATAGATATTGCTACATAGATATCTAAGCATTCAAGTTTCAATACTTTAAGCAATATATGAGTATATATAATTTTCCTTTACCTTCCCCAGCACTGTGTATTATATATATTTAACATGCTGGGTGTCACTAATTCTTCTCTTATATTCACTTGACTACTAGTGAGAGTGATTCTTTTTTTTTTTCCTGTCTCTTGGCATTGTTACCGAGGTTGTCCCTTGGTGATCTCTATCTTCTGGCTTTTGGCCTTTTCATGCTTTTCATCTATGATGTGCATAACATGACAGATGACTGAATAAGCCTACAGGCAAGTGTTTTGATGCAGGAAGAGAGCTTTTACCCCTTCTGAAGTACCATAAACAACAAACTTTTTCGAAAAGCATAATTTCAAAGAAACAAGAAAAAAAGTCTAAACCTGGGGTCTATGACATCTTTTTTAGACAAGAACCATGAAAGAACTCTGTCATAATAGCAGCAGATGCTTATGGTTAAAAGCAAGGGGACTTGGTTTAGCAGTAGGCTTAAATGAGGCACAGTAGGCATTTGCTTTCTCCCAAGATATTGTGAATTCACAGTTGTAGTAATAAGCAGTGTATCCTGCACTCCTTAGACCATTCCTCCAGCACTGTGTATAGTTCTGAGACCAGAACATTCTGGTGTCTTTCTTGGGGGTTGATTAAAAAGATGAGGTCACTCAATAGTACTAGGTCATGAGAACAATGCAAGGTTGACTTAGGATGTTTTACTTGGAAAAGAGGCCTATATAGCATGTTGACAATGACCTGCAACTATTTTCATCCAGAATGTTCTCTAAGGTTCTAAATAGAGCAAGTATTACCCAGAGTTGTTATATAATTAGAATAATGTATCGCCCTAGTCAGATGAAATAGAGAGATTCCTCCCTTTGGGGATAAAGAGATTGTCACACTTTGGAGTACAGAATGTCAAGGGCAGTGACATTTGGTTTTGTTCTTCGTCTTTTTTGGTCCTCACTTTTGCACAGTTACTTCAATAGCATGCATTAGCTCCAGCTGACAAACAGAACCAATGAACTACAACCACAGAGCAAATCCAGTCCCTGCCTGTTTTTGAGAGTACATTTTTGTTGCGATATGTTTAGCCTCCTTGCTAAAACAATAGCAGACCTGAGTGGGGGGACTAAAGGTTGCATGACACGCAAAGCCAACGTGCTCGGTGCCCGGCCTTTCACTGAAGAGATTTGTCAAACACTAATCTACAATGATATGAATAATCCGTTTCCGAAGACCAAGATCTAGTATGGCAGAACTAAGGATTTAAAAGGTACAGACTGTTTATTTGGAAAGCAGACTTAGGGGGAGAGATGTTTTACCCATTAATGTATTACACTAGTTGCCCTTCATTCCTATGTCACTGTTACACATGTACATCCTAGGACGTGTCTGCTGCCAAACAGTTCCATTTCATCTTGGAAGAGTAGCTTGGTGACTCTTAGAACCCAATACAGAGTATATGTCAGCCTCAGAAAGAAAGAAATAAAAAACCCAACCAAGAACAGAACACTGAATCCCATCTGAGAACTGAACACTGAATCCCATCTGAGAACTGAACACTGAATCCCATCTGAGAACTGAACACTGAATCCCATCTGAGAACTGAACACTGAATCCCATCTGAGTAGTTTGATTACTATTTTCTCTCTTGGCCCCCTCTATGTGCATATGCTATAGCCTCAGTGTGGTTTTCTTAGAAGAATTCCTACAGGCATTCGTTTGGTCCCCAAAACTATTTTGCTGATAGTATGAAGAAGCTGAAAAATTAACGCCACTATACTTTATATTGCTTTTTGAGGAAGTGATTAGATTAGATTAGATTAGATTAGATCATTAGTGTACAGCCTATGTTTGAATTCTGTTTGTTTATAAAGTCAAGGAACAGAAACAGATACATGCATGATCCTGCATGTAGTATAACTCAGGTCTGTGAGGTACTTGTAAGAACCTGTGTCACTCCTAGACGTTGAACCTCTAGAATTATGGGTCTGAGTAAACCACTTTTCCTTGTAAAGTATCCTGTCTCAGGTATTTCATTGTAGTGATGAAAAATGGATAAACATGACACCCAATTTATTTCATCTTTTTGACAAACTTTTAATGAAAAGATTATACTAATAAAATTTTGTTTGCTTTTTAAGGCCAGTCTTATGATGAAGCCCTGGTTGGCCTGGGACTTGCTACATAAATGAAGCTGGGGGTTTTTTTTCAATTTTTATTAGCTATTTTCTTCATTTACATTTCAAGTGTTATCCAGAAAGTTCCCTATACCCTCCCCCATCCCCGCCCTGCTCCCCTACCCACCCACTCCCACATCTTGGCCCTGGTGTTCCCCTGTACTGGAGCATATAAAGTCTGCATGACCAAGGAGCCTCTCTTCCCAATGATGGCCAACTATGCCATCTTCTTCTATATATGCAGATAGAGACATGAGCTCTGGGGGTACTAGTTAGATCATGTTATTCTTCCACCTATAGGGTTGAAGACCCCTTCAGCAATGAAGCTGGTTTTAAATTTGCAGTGATCCTCCTGTCTCTGTCTCTAGGATGCTAATATTACAGGTATGAACCACCAAACTTGAATGTTTATATAGTGGGGTTTGGCTGTTGTTTTTGTTGTTGTTGTTTATTTGTTTGGTTGGTTGTTTTATAGTTCATATAGTTACATAAGGCCTAAACAAAGAAAACTATGATAATTAGGAAATTTCATGCTCTAAAACCATTTTGTGGTTATAGTACATACACAGTTCATATTTCAGCTTAGCCACAAATATAGGAACATGTAGATTAAAAACTACAGCTATAAAGCAAGGCGTGTAGACTAAGCACGTGAAGCAAGACACCCACCCCGGCAGTGCTGAGCAGCCAATGTGGAGCAGGCAAGACACCCACCCCGGCAGTGCTGAGCAGCCAATGTGGAGCAGGCAAGACACCCACCCCGGCAGTGCTGAGCAGCCGATGTGGAGCAGGCAGAGAAGCAATGGAACTGTGCTTGGGAGAGCACATGACTACCGATACTCTTCAAAAGAATAAAAAAGCATCCAGCAGGCACCATGAGTCACAGAGAAAATTATACTCCATTTCTAGACTCTGCCTTTAGGGATTTAGCATTGCTATTATTTTAGATTATAGATAACAGCAAATGGGGCCACTTTGCCCTTTTTCACACTTTTGACCTCCAAGGATACCTGGAGATCTGAACATAGAGATTTTGCAGGCAAGTTTCATTTTTTTTTCTTTGTATTTCTTTTTCTCCCCTTTTTTTAAATTAGATATTTTCTTAATTTACATTTCAAATGCTATTACGAAAGTCCCCCCTCCCTCCTCCCTGCTCCCCTTCCCACCCACTCCCACTTCTTGGCCCTGGCATTCCCCTGTATTGGGGCATATAAAGATTGCAGTACCAAGGGGCCTCTCCTCCCAATGATGGCTGACTAGGCCATCTTCTGTTACATATGATGCTAGAGACACGAGTTCTGGGGGTTCTGATTAGTTCATATTGTTGTTCCTCTTGTAGGGTTGCAGACCCCTTCAGCTCCTGTTGTTCTATCTCTAGCTTCTCCAATGTGGGCCCCATGCTCCCTCTTATGGATGACTGTGACTGTGAGCATCCACTTCTGTGGGAGTCAGCTATATCAGGGTCCCTTCAGTAAACACTTGCTGTCCTATGCAATAGTGTCGGAGTTTAGTGACTGATTATGGGATGGATCCCCGATGGGTTAGTCTCTGAATGGTCCATCCTTTCATCTTAGCTCTAAACTTTGTCTCTGTAACTCCTTTCATGGGTATTTTGTTTCCTATTCAAAGGAGGAATGAAGTATCCACATGTTGGTCTTCCTTCTTGATTTTCATGTGTTTTGCAGATTGTATCTTGGGTGTTCTAAGTATCTGGGCTAATATCCATTTATCAGTGAGCGCATATCCAGTGACTTCTTTTGTGATTGGGTTACCTCACTAAGGATTATGTCCTCCAGATTCATCCATTTGCCCAAGAATTTAATAAATTCATTTTTTAATAGCAGAATAGTACTCCATTGTGTAAATGTACCATATTTTCTGTATCCATTCCTCTGTTGAGGGACATCTGGGTTCTTTCCAGCTTCTGGCTATTATAAATAAGGCTGCTATGAACATGGTGGAGCATGTGTCCTTTTTACCAATTGGAACATCTTCTGGGTATATGCCCAGGAGAGGTATTGCTGGATCCTCTGGTAGTACTATGTTCAATTTTCTGAGAAAACGCCAGACTGACTTCCAGAGTGGTTGTACAAGCTTGCAATCCCACCAGCAATGGAAGAGTGTTCCTCTTTCTCCACATCCTCGCCAGCATCTGCTGTCACCTAAGTTTTTTATCTTAGCCATTCTGACTGGTGTGAGGTGGAATCTCAGTGTTGTTTTGATTTGCATTTCCCTGATGATTAAGGATGTTGAACATTTTTTCAGATGTTTCTCAGCCATTCGAATTTCCTCAATTGAGAATTCTTTGTTTAGCTCTGTACCCCATTTTTTAATGGAGTTATTCATTTTTCTGGAGTCTAGCTTCTTTAGCTCTTTGTAGATGTTGGATATTGTCCCCTATCAGATTTAGGATTGGTAAAAATCCTTTCCCAATCCGTTGGTGGCCTTTTTGTCTTGCTGACTGTGTCTTTTGCCTTACATAAGCTTTGCAATTTCATAAGGTCCCATTTGTCGATTCTTGATCTGACCGCACAGGCCATTGCTGTTCTGTTTAGGAATCTTTCTCCTGTGCCCATATCTTTGAGGGTTTTCCCCACTTTCTCCTCTATAAATTTCAGTGTCTCTGGTTTTATGTGGAGGTCTTTGATCCACTTAGACTTAAGCTTTGTACAAGGGGATAAGAATGGGTCAATTCGCATTCTTCTACATGATAACCACGAGTTGTGCCAGCACCATTTGTTGAAAATGCTGTCCTTTTTCCACTGGATGGTTTTAGCTCCCTTGTCAAAGATCAAGTGACCATAGGTGTGTGGATTCATTTCTGGGTCTTCAGTTCTATTCCATTGCAGGCAAGTTTCTTACATGAGAAAATGGTGGCTCAATCTTTTCCAAGGTGACAAAGTTTGATAAATGATCTAATTTTTTCCTTCCTTCCTTTTTTATTGAAAATGTATTTTTTCACACAATGTATTTTGATTATGGTTTACCCTCCCCCGGCTCCTGCCAATTCCTCCACACCTCCCCACCCACCCAAGTCCATGCTTTTTCTTGAGCTTTCTCATTAGAAAACAAGCAGACATATAATAACAATGATGATGACAATAATATAAGCAGGTATAATAACATCAATAACAAATAATATAAAGTAAAGACAAATAAACTAGAATAGGACAAAACAAACACAAACAGATTTTTAAAAAGCCAAAGGAAAAGCACAAGAAACACATATAGGTGCAGAGACACACATTTACACACAGAGAAATCTCATAAACCACCCAGAAATCATCATACATAAGCAAGTTACTGTAAAGTTAAAAATAAAGAAAAAAATATGAAACAAAAAACAAACAAACAAAACAACAACAAAATCCCTAAAATACCATTGAGTCTGCTTCATGTTGGCCATCTATGGCTGATCATGGGACCTGCCTTTAAGTGTGGTTTGCAAACCCAATGAGACTGTTTGAGAAAACTAGTTTTTCCTTTATGAGTGAATCAGTTGGAGATAGCTCCTGGGTGAGAGATGGGATCCCCTCTGGCTCTTACTCTTTCCACCTCCTCTTTCAAAGAGTTCCATGAGCTCGAATGGTGGGATTTAATGAAGACATGAGCTCCCTGAGCCCTGAATGGTAGGATTTGATGGAGGACATCTCACTGAGGACTGAGTGTTCCCAGGTCTCTCACTCTCGGCACACTGTCCGGTTGTGTGAGGGTCTCTCTATGTGTTCCCATCTGCTGCAGGAGGAAGCTTCTCTAATAAAAAAATCAAAAACTAAAATAAAAGAAGAGCGGGAAAAAGCTAATATCCACATAATAAGCGAATAAAAACCCATAGTTGTCTTTTGGGGTCTAAGTTACCTTATTCAGGATGATTTTTTTTTTTGCTCCATCTACTTGCCTTCAAATTATATAATTTCTGTGCTTGTTGTTATTGTCGTTGTTGCTTTTGTTCTTAATAGCTGAGAAATAGTTCACTGTGTAAATGCATACCATTTTTTTTGTCCATTCATTTGCTGACAGATATCTAGCCTGTTTCCAATTTCTTTTTTTATTATTATTACTTTATTTATTAGATATTTTCTTTATTTACATTTCAAATGCTATCCCGAAAGTTCCCTATGCCCTCCCCCTGCCCTGCTCCCCTACCCACCCACTCCCACATCCCTGACGTTCCCCTGTACTGGGGCATATAAAGTTTGCAAGACCAAGGGGCCTCTCTTCCCAATGATAGCCGACTAGGCCATCTTCTGATACATATGCAGCTAGAGACATGAGCTCTGGGGGTACTGGTTAGTTCATATTGTTCCACCTATAGGGTTGCAGACCCCTTCAGCTCCTTGGGTAATTTCTCTAGCTCCTCCATTGGGGGCCCAGTGTTCCATCCAATAGCTGACTGTGAGCATCCCCTTCTGTATTTGTCAGGCACTGGCATAGCCTCACAAGAGACAGCTATATCAGAGTCCTTTTAGCAAAATCTTGCTGGCATATGCAATAGTGTCTGGGTTTGGTGGCTGATTATGGGCAGGTGGGATAGTCTCTGAATGGTCCATCCTTTCATCTTAGCTCCAAACTTTGTCTCTGTAACGCCTTCCATGGTTATTTTGTTCCCTATTCTAAGGAGGAATGAAGTATCTACACGTTGGTCTTCATTCTTCTTAATTTTCTTGTGTTTTGCAAATTGTATCTTGGGTATTCTAAGTTTCTGGGCTAATATCCACTTATCAGTGAGTGCATATCTAGTGACTTCTTTTATGATTGCATGTGAGGGCAATCTGGCTGCGACATNAACCACCACACTGATTTCTACAGTGGCTGTACAAGTATACACTCCAACCAGCAATGGATGATTGTTGCTCTTACATCACATGCTCAGAAGAATAAGCCCATATTTGTTTTATTGATCTTAACCATTCTGACAGGTGTAAGATGAAATCTCAAAGTAGTTTTGATTTTTGATGACTAAAGATATTGAACATTTCTTTAAATGCTTCTTGGCCAGTTGAGTTTCATCCTTTAAGAAGTCTCTGTTTAGATCTATATCCCATTTTCAGTTGGGCTATTTGTTTTCTTGATGTCTAGCTTTTTAAGTTCTCTGTATGTTGTAGATGTTAGTGTTCTATCAGATGTGTAGTTGGTAAAAAATATTTTTTCTGTTCTGTAGTCTGCTGCTTTGTCCAAATGGTGGTGCCTTATGCCTTACAGAGCCTTTTGGATTCGTGAGGTCAGATTTATTAATTGATCTTAGTGCCTGTACTATAGGTGTTCTGTTCAGGAAGTTGAGTTCAAGGCTATTCCTCATTTTCTTTTCTACCAGACTCAGCATATCTGGCTTTATGTTGATGTCAGTATAAGGTCTAATGTCAATTCAGGATATTTTTCCTGATTATGGTTGTGAGGCTATGTGTGTCCATACAAATGCCTGACCTCTTGTCACATAGGAGGCTGTTGAATGTTCAGACAAGTCAACCAATGAAGGGACCATGGAGTTCTTTGTAGAATGTTCCACCTTGTGTAATTAAGAGGTGTGCCAGAGTCAAGGGTTTCCTCTGGACTTGTAGTACTATCATCTTTCAATACATATCATTGGGATTTGAGATTCCAATTTCTACTTCCCTGTATTTTGTGTGTAGTAGTGAGACCTTCATTCATTTACAACTCTGCTTATTTAGACTACATGTTTCTGTCCTGGTACAGAGAGGAGAAGGCTAAAAAGATGCTATCCGTTACTCAGTGGTGCCAATTGATAAGCAGGGTGTTTTACCCCATTAAGGAAAATATAAAAAACAAGGAGAAATGGCAGAATACTTTCCTATATTTTAAACTGTAAGAATGACTTTCAGTAAAACAAGGTAGATTTTTCCCATTTTTAAAATTGTGTGTGTGTGGTTGCCATGTGTATTCCGGTGTGTGGGAGGACCAGAAGAGACTAGAATTCCTGTAAATGGAGTTACAGGCAGTTAGTTGTGAGGCAGGAACATCATCAAGGCAGGAACATGGCAACATCCAGTCTGGCATGGTGCAGGATGAACTGAGAGTTCTACATCTTCTTCTGAAGGTTGCTAGCAGAATGCTGACTTCCAGGCAGCTAGAACAGGGATCTTAAAGCCCACATCCACAGTGACACACTCACTCAAACAAGGCTATACTTCCTAATAGTGCCACTCCCTGGGCCAAGTATATACAAACAATAACAGGTCCTCTAGAAGAGCAACAAACACTCTTAACCATTGAGCCATCTCTCTAGCCCCTTCCAGCTTTTTTTTTAAATGTATAACTGGGACTTTAGCTGGGGGGGTGGGGGTTGCAAATGCACAGAAATGCTGTATTTGAATGTTCACTACATTTTAATAATCAGCACAGTTTACAAGACTGGGGATACACAGCTGTCCTTTGAGAGGTGCCACTTTCTGTTACTGCTAGAGCCCCTTTACAACATGATCATTGGTTCATAGCCAGAGTGTGTTGAAGTCTGGTTGTCACTAACACAGTGATGTCTACAGCCTGAGAGACCAGGACTCAGCCAACCACTAACCCTAATTGCATTATTTGAACCTCCCCACCCAACCCTTTTACTACCAATCCAGGTTTAGGTAACTCCAGTAATTGGAAACAACATTTAGGATCTTTGAAAAACAAGCCATGTATTAGAACTAACAAGACACTGGCCTCAGCTCCTTATAGTTGAACCTTTCCATGGTGATAGTAGTACATTTATAAGTCTTTACCATAGCATCTTGAAGCTGCTCTTCTATTTTTAATCTATTTGTTTGCAAATAATTTGGGTTATTAGTTATAAGACAAAAGTCCCTATAAGTCATCTGTTCTTTTAAAAAATGAGAACAGATTGAATGTTAAAACTACTCTCTTGGTAGGAAACAAAAAAACAAAAACAAAACAAACAAAAAGAAAAAGAGAAAAGAGAAAGAAAAGTAAAGAAAAGAGAAAGAAAAGAAAAAGTAAAGAAAGGCTTTGATTTTAACACCATCTAAATGACTGTTTTTTTTCTTTTGTTGTGTTTGTGTTTGTGTGTGTGTGTGTTTGTGTGTGTGTGTGTGCATGCTCCCTACTTATCTTCAAAGAACAAATAAAGTTCTTTCTTTTCTTTGTAATTAATTAAAGATATTTACTTGCCTGATGCTGTCCCATTGAAGATGATATCTTACACCTGGCAAGGTGCCCATGACCCTTACATAAGTGACTGTTGGTCCAATAAGAAAAGAAGGTAGATTGTTAGCCCACAACAGCAGGATTTAGGGTTAGTTTCTTCTTACAGTGGGAATTCAAAATGGCAAGGGCAATCTGCCTGGCCCAGATAAGGCTCAACCAGATATGAAGTACACTGCAACCTAATCAAGCCTCTTACACCCTAAAAACTGTCACTCTGTAATTCAAGTATACTAGCCTACAAAAGCTTGGAAAAGATAAAAGACTGCTTATCACAAGCAAGGCCCATTTAAGTGGTTGACATCCTTCCTTACTAATGTCACCAGGGCTTTTCTGTGTTGCTCACCTGTTAAATAATCAGTGACTAAGCATGACACATGTTAGTGAAATCATAATAACTACCATGCAGATGGAGTTTCCTGCAAACCTAGGTAGTTTGCAGCATGTGACTTGTACTTGGGGGAGGGTAATGCTATAGAAGATAGGAGATCTTTTCACCAGAATCCTAGAAGCCTATTGCTCTAGAACAAAAGCAGTTAAGGTGTTGGGGAAATCACACTTCCTGGGCTAGAGAGATGGCTCAGTGGGTAAGAGCACTAACTGCTCTTGCAGAGGACTCAGATTTGGGTACAACACTCACATAGGGTAGCCCATGATCTCCTGTACTTTCAGTTACAGGGCATCCTCCTCTGACCCCAAAAAGCACCAGCACAAATGTGCACCAAAAGTCATATAAGCACACACACATATACACAAATTAAAAACAAATAAGTACTATTTAAAAAAAAACAAGTGTCTGTATAATCTCTGTCCATGATCTTCTGGCTTTCATAGTCTCTGGTGAGAAGTCTGGAGTAATTCTAATAGGCCTGCCCTTATATGTTACTTGACCATTTTCCCTTGTTGCCTTTAATATTCTCTCTTTATTTAGTGCATTTGTTGTTCTGATTATTATGTGTCGGGAGGAATTTCTTTTCTGGTCCAGCATATTTGGAGTACTGTAGGCTTCTTGTATGTTTATGGGCATCTCATTCTTTAAGTATGGAAAGTTTTCTTCTATTATTTTGTTGAAGATATTTGCTGGCCCTTTAGTTTGATAGTCTTCCTTCTCATCTACTCCTATTATCCTTAAGTTTGGTCTTCTCATTGTGTCCTGGATTTCCTGGATATTTTGTGTTAGGATCTTTTTTCATTTAGCATTTTCTTTGATTGTCTTGTCTATGCTCCCTATAGAATCTTCTGCGCCTGTGATTCTCTCTTCTATCTCTTGTATTCTGTTGCTGATGCTCATATCTATGGATCCTGATTTTTTTCCAATGGTTTCTATCTCCAGGGTTATCTCTTTTTGTTTTTTCTTAATTGTTTCTACTTCCATTTTTAGGTCCTGGATGGCTTTGTTCAATTCCATCACCTGTTTGGTATTGTTTGCCTGTAACTCTTTAAATGCTTCTAGTTGTTTATCTGTGTTTTCCTGCATTTCCTTCTTATAGTCCTCCATCATCATCATGACGAGTAACTTTATATCCATGTCCTGTTTTTCTGGTGTGCTGTTGTATCTAGGATTTGATGTGGTGGGTGAGTTTGGATCTGGTGATGCCAAGTACCCTTGGATTCTGTTGCTTCAGGAAGTTGAGTTCAAGGCTATTCCTCATTTTCTTTTCTACCAGAAAAATTAAAAACAAATAAGAATATTCTAAAGAATATTTCATCCTAAAACAAAAGGATATACCTTTTTCTCAGCACCTCATGGTACCTTCTCCAAAATTGACCACATAATTGGCCACAAAAGAGATCTCAACAGATTCAAAAATATTGAAATTGTCCCATGCACCCTATCAGATCACCATGGACTAAGGCTGTTCTTCAATAACAACATAAGAAGCAGAACACCATCATTCACTTGGAAATTGAACAACATTCTACTCAATGATACATTGGTCAAGGAAGAAATAAGAAAGAAATTAAAGACTTTCTAGAGTTTAATGAAAATGAAGCCACAACATACCCAAACTTATGGGACACAATGAAAACATTCCTGAGAGGTAAACTCATAGCTCTGAGTTCCTACAAAAAAAAAATGGAGAGAGCATACACTAGTAGCTTGGCAGCACATCTGCAAGCTCTAGAACAAATGGAAGCAAAGTCACCTAAGAGGAGTAGACAGCAGGAAATAATCAAACTCAGGGGTGAAATCAACCATGTGGAAAGAAAAAGAACTATCCAAAGAATCAATCAAACCAGGAGCTGGTTCTTTGAAAAAGTCAACAAGATAGACAAACCCTTGGCCAGACTCACTAGAGGGCACAGGGATAGCATCCGAATTAACAAAATCAGAAATGAAAAGGGAGACATAACAACAGATCCTGAGGAAATTCAAAACACCATCAGATCCTTCTACAAAAGGCTATATTCTAAAAAATTGGAAAATCTAGAGGAAATGGATAACTTTCTAGACAGATACCAAGTCCCAAAGTTAAACCAGGATCAGATTAATGACCTAAATAGGCCTATATTTCCTAAAGAAATAGAAGCAGTCATTAATAGTCTCCCAACCAAAAAAATCCAAGGACCAGATGGGTTTAGTGCAGAGTTCTATCAGACCTTCAAAGAAGACCTAGTTCCAGTTCTTCTCAAAGTATTCAACAAAATAGAATCTGAAGGTATATTACCCAATTCATTCTATGAAGCCACGATTACTCTGATTCCTAAACCCCATAAAGACACAACAAAGATAGAGAACTTCAGACCAATTTCCCTCATGAATATCGATGCAAAAATACTCAACAAAATTCTTGCCAACCGAATCCAAGAAAACATCAAAATGATCATCCATCATGACCAAGTAGGCTACATCCCAGGAATGCAGGGGTGGTTTAATATATGGAAATACATCAACGTAATACATTATATAAACAAACTCAAAGATAAAAACCACATGATCATCTCCTTAGATGCTGAGAAAGCATTTGACAAAATCCAACACCCATTCATGATAAAGGTCTTAGAAAGATCGGGAATTCAAGGCCCATACTTAAACATGATAAAAGCAATCTACAGCAAACCAGTGGCCAACATCAAACTAAATGGAGAGAAACTGGAAGCAATCCCACTAAAATCAGGGACTAGACAAGGCTGCCCACTTTCTCCCTACCTATTCAATATAGTACTTGAAGTCCTAGCCAGAGCGATTCGACAACAAAAGGAGGTCAAGGGGATACAAATTGGAAAGAAAGAAGTCAAATTATCGCTATTTGCAGATGATATGATAGTATATATAAGTGACCCACAAAACACAACCAGAGAACTCCTAAACCTGATAAACAGCTTCAATGCAGTAGCTGGATATAGAATTAATTCAAACAAATCGATGGCCTTTCTCTATACAAAGGATAAATGGGCTGAGAAAGAGATCAGGGAAATATCACCCTTCACAATAGTCACTAACAATATAAAATATCTTGGTGTGACTCTTACAAAGGAAGTGAAAGATTTGTATGACAAGAATTTCAAATCTCTGAAGAAAGAAATTGAGGAAGATCTCAGAAGGTGGAAGGATCTCCCATGCTCATGGATTGGTAGAATCAATATAATAAAAATGGCTATCGTGCCTAAAGCTATCTACAGATTCAAGGCAATCCCCATCAAAATTCCAACCCAATTCTTCAAGGATCTAGAAAAGACAATTAGCAAGTTCATCTGGAATAACAAAAAACCTAGAGTAGCAAAAACTCTTCTCAACAATAATAGAACCTCTGGTGGAATCACCATGCCTGACCTCAAGCTGTACTACAGAGCAATCGTAACAAAAACTGCATGGTACTGGTACAGCAACAGACAGGTAGATCAATGGAATAGGATCGAAGACCCAGAAATGAATCCACACACCTATGGTAACCTGATCTTTGACAAGGGAGCTAAAACTATCCAGTGGAAAAAAGACAGCATTTTCAACAAATGGTGCTGGCACAACTGGCAGCTATCATGTAGAAGACTGAGAATTGATCCATTCTTATCTCCTTGTACTAAGGTCAAGTCTAAGTGGTTGAAGGATCTCCACATAAAACCAGAGACACTGAAACTTATAGAGGAGAAAGTGGGGAAAAGCCTCGAAGATATGGGCACTGGGGAAAAATTCCTGAATAGGACAGCAAAGGCTTGTGCTGTAAGACCAAGAATTGACAAATGGGACCTCATAAAGTTGCAAAGCTTCTGTAAGGCAAAAGATATTGTCAACAAGACAAAAGGGCCACCAACAGATTGGGAAAGGATCTTTACCAATCCTAAATCAGATAGGGGACTGATATCCAATATATATAAAGAACTCAAGAAGGTGGACACCAGAAAATCAAATAACCCCATTAAAAAGTGGGGCACAAAGTTAAACAAAGAATTCTAAACTGAGAAATACCGAATGGCTGAGAAGCACCTGAAAAAATGTTCAACATCCTTAATCATCAGGGAAATGCAAATCAAAACAACCCTGAAATTCCACCTCACACCAGTAAGAATGGCTAAAATCAAAAAATCAGGTGACAGCAGATGCTGGCGTGGATGTGGAGAAAGGGGAATACTCCTCCATTGTTGGTGGGACAGCAAGCTTGTTCAACCACTTTGGAAATCAGTCTGGCGGTTCCTCAGAAAATTGGACATAGTACTACTGGAAGATCCTGCAATACCTCTACTGGGCATATATCCAGAAGAGGTTCCATCTGGTAATAAGGACACATGTTCCACTATGTTCATAGCAGCCTTATTCATAATAGCCAGAAGCTGGAAAGAGCCCAGATGTCCCTCAACAGAGGAATGGATACAAAAAAATTTGGTACATTTACACAATGGAGTACTACTCAGATATTAGAAACAATGAATATATGAAATTCNTTCCCATAATCAGCCACCAAAAATAAACACTATTGCATATGCCAGCAAGATAATGCTGAAAGGGCCCTGATATAGCTGTCTTGTGGGAGGCTATACCAGTGCCTGGCAAACACGGAAGTGGATGCTCACAGTCAGCTATTAGTTGGAACACAGGACTCCCAAGGAAGGAGCTAGAGAAAGTACCCAAGGAGCTGAAGGGTCTTCACCCCTATAGGTGGAAGAATAACATGAACTAACTAGTTCCCCCTGTGCTCATGTCTCTAGCTGCATATATGGAAGAAGATGGCCTAGTTGGCCATCACTGGGAAGAGAGGCCCCTTGGTCATGCAGACTTTATATGCCCCAGTTCAGGGGAACGCCCGGGCCATTATGTGGGAAGGGGTGGGTAGGGGAGCAGGGCAGGGATGGGGAGGGTATGGGGAAGTTTCTGGATAACACTTGAAATGTAAATGAAGAAAATATCTAATAAATAAAATAAAATAAAATTTGAAAAAGAAAAAAAAGAGTGAGATGTGTCCTGGTATCTTCATCTTGGCTGGTGCAGAGGGCATGGTGAATTTAGATATTTATAAGATGACACTACTTGCAGAAATGGGAACCTGGCAATAAGGACCCTGAATATCTAAGTCATTTCATCCAGCCTTTACCTGTTTTCTTTTCTTTTTCCTTTCTCTGCCTTCCTTCCCTCTATATGATAGATTAGAAAGAAGCAGAGACTTGACTGATTTAGCTATTGCCTGATACTAGAGTAAATCTTTTGTTTCTTCTAAAAAAAAAAAACAAGAACCACACTTTCCATGGTGTTGATAATGTGTGGAGACTTGATTTAGTTAACTGTTGATATAGTTACTTTGTATTAGTAACAGCATTTTAAAATATGTTTAAATTTTTTTTCAAATTCCTACCTTTGTAGAAAAAAGGGTATGTGGGAAGAGAAAAGGAGAAATGGGGTCAGAGACACGAAGATAAAGCAAAATTCTGACATCTAGAAAGAACTTGTAGGTTTCCAATCTGGTCAAGTTGAGGTCCCTACTGACCTATGAGAAAGAATTGCTCTAAAGCTTGAGGATGGTTTGGAAAGGATCCCAGGAAGCAGTGATTGGAGAGAGTGTGCTCATTCGATGATGACCTGGAGCTTGCAAAAGTCTCAACTCTGCCTGTTTGTATATTTGAAATTATACTATCCTTCACAGATCCAAAGTTTCAGACATCTGCAGGAAAACTCCCTGAACACTGGGGCTGCTTCTTAACTTAGCTGAGCTACTGTACACAAATGGAGCACAAGCCTTCAAAATGAGGCACATGTTACAACGGTGCTTCCTGGAATAAGGGAACACGCAAATCACCCAGAGGTTCTTTAAAATGCAGTTAGACTAGAGGTGGGGGTGTGGGGTCGGGGAAGAGTCTGCATCCCTGATGTGGTACCGTGTGATCTTAATTTTGTCAGTCTGCACACCACACTTTGGGTCATAAAGAAGAGTGTGTGGAGTAAAACTTCACTCTGAAGCCTCTGTTCTGTTAAGGTCTTTAAAATGAGATGGGTGTGTCTGCAAAGCAAGTAATTCTACATAATTTATAACAATGAAGAATTTTATCTGCTTTCTGATAGGCAGACACTGGTTAATGTTATATAACACTGAAGCAGGAGAGTGGTGGACAGTGAGTTCCAGAGGACATTACACAAAGACTGCAAAATTAGCACACTAGGAAAATATCTCAAAAGCTTGGAACTTCTGACAGAGGCCAACTGAAAATGGCTGGAGTCAGGGGCATAAGCAGAGAGGGTCCAAGGTGACTTGTGGCTTGTTGTAGTGCTAAAGCACAGATGCTTAGGTCAAGATTTAAGGTGCTAACTATATATATGTGCTGTATTAAGCTGTATGTATAGAAAGCCTGCACCATGCAAATGACCCAAAGCCTGTACAGGATGCCACAACAGCCTCTCCTTTCAGGCCCAGGCACCCACTTGAGCTGACAAACTTTGTCTCTCCTGTGGTCTGCTTTCCCACTTTGGAAGTAAGCTATCCTTAGTAGAGTATCCCTACTCTTGCTGTTGTTCACATGTCTGTCCACTTCTTTGTTCCAGGACACAAGAACCCAGAAACCCTCCAGAGGTACCTACTGAACCTTGATATTAATTGAGAGCCATCCAGAAAGTGACGTTTGTTTCTAGTCCTTTAAATGTCCTACTAATTCTTCGGGTGCCTGCTAGGAGCCACTCTAAATTGCAGGCATGTGTTAGCCAATCACATGTCAGAGGGGACTCATCTTTGGAAGAACCTTGTCATGAGCCATTAGCCCTGCCAGATGCAAGAAGACACTCATGCATCAAGACACACTGTGAAACCATGTCCCAGTGAAGGGCCCAGCTAGGGATTAATAACCTCAAGAATGCTCTCGATTCCTCCTTTCATCTTAAGAGCATTCCTTTCTCAGCAGCCATGCCTGTCCCCCTTCCCTCCTTTCCTTCCTCTATCTGTCCTTTCTTCTCCCCCTCCCTTCCTTCTTTGTCTCTCTCCATCTCTCTTTCCCTCTCTCTCCTTTCCTTCCTCTATTTGTCTTTCCTTCTCTCCATTTCTTCCTCCCTTCTTTCCTTGTCTCCCTCCCTCCTTTCCTTTTCTCCTTGCCCCCCTCCCTTCTGCCTTTCCTTTCTTGTGGAGATAGTGTTCATGGGGCAGCAAAGGCACTATCTGGTACTTATATTAAGGGCCAGGTCATAGCTCCCTAATAGCCAGACCAGAGACAGGCATCAGGACAAATGCGAGGGTTACCTTGTACTCCTTCAAAGACATCCATTTCTTGTCTCTCCTCATGAGAAACTCAGTTCCCTGGGATCCCTGACTACACACAGGACCTCCACAGTGACTGGGATAAGTTTGATACTAGTATTTTTTAAAGAAGCTAATAGTTCATGGCAATACCCGCTGGCTAATGGAAGACTAGCCAAAGGATAACAAGAAAACAAACACAACCAACTTTGGTCCTGACTACTCATTGTGTTCCTGGAGGAATGTGGAGGACAACAGTATCTGAGAAGAAACTGTGAGACATGCCCATGCTTAAAATGGCATTGACTATTCATCTAGAATGGAAATCTTCCATGATCAGGAATCCACTGCTAGGGGTTACATCACCCCAACAGGCGCCTATTGACTAGTAAGACCATACAAAGTCCCCTTAAAGAAAGGAAAATCTATAAAGAAATTTGCTCTCTATGGTAAGATCAGCCTGGTTACTCAAGGGAAAATAAATCTTGCCCAATTTCTCAACAGGCCAATTGAAAACCCAGGTCGTCAGCTGGACCTTCCTGCGGTTGACTTTAAGTCTATTTAGTAAACTTCATGTTTTAACTGTTTTTGCTTCTTATAAGATCTGCACTTAAGCTTTCTTAATTGGTTAGGTTAGGCACTGTGTCTTTAGGATTGAAGGTTTCAATTGTGTTTCTATCAAGAGCCCTGTGTTTGGAAGTATAGGTTTTGGATTGGGGATAGCTTCCCATTATGAAGGAAGCAACCAGGTTAATAATCTAACTTCTAAAACTAACAATAATAGATCTGAATAGAAACTACAAAACCTGTGGCTTGCAAATCTATCTTTAGTAAGTCTATGCAAATATTTGTTGTCTACACGTACTTGTGTTTTTATATGGCTTACATGATACCAAACTGACTTATGAGTGAGTAGTAACAAAAATAGTTTTGGTTCATAACAGTAACTGGAATTTTAGGGCAAAAGTCCTAGTTGTGACAGCTCCCAGAGGTTAAGTCACCAGTTCCAGTAAGCCAATTAAAGAGACAGAGTGACAGTAAGGGACAGAGAGGAGTATTTAAAATTGTTGCCATGCTGCCGGAGCCAGAGAGATCTGATGGCCCCTGGTCTGTCTTTAGGAGACTGACTTACTGCCTGGGGTAATGGACTGGTTCTGAGGAGATCACTGCTCCTGTTCCAAAGTGCAGTCATATCCTCCTGGATAACTACTCTCAGGCTAGGGGCAGTCTCGCTAATTTCTGCTATTCCTGGAATCTAAGGATTAGGGAAATGACTTATGTTTGTGCTTTAACATGCTTTTTTTGGAAAGCTGATCAGAAAACAAGGTGAAGGCAGAGCTACCACACTTCCATTCTACCTTTCATAGAAAAGCAAATAGGAAATACCTGGGAGCTGACACAGCTGTCTCTGTTTCCGTGGCAATATAGTTATTTTATTAAGAAAGAGCCATGCTCCATGTTCTAAAGGCAAAAGGAATCATCAAGTAAGAAGACATAAACTTTTATTAATGAGCAATATGGGGGTTTTTTTTTTTTTGGTTTAAAGGGGGCCAAAGAAAAAGAGTAATGTTTTTAGATGAGTAAGGACTATATGTGGTATTTTCATATAAAAGTAAATTGTTATTACAAAAGGAAGACAAAAAGAAGTGAAGACAAAGACAGAAAGCTAAGCATAGTCCAGAAGGCCAGAGTAATACACTACACACACACACACACACACACACACACACACACACACACACTTATTAAAGATAAACCTTAAGAAGCTACGTATATAATAAAGTTTACTATAATTAAAGGTTAGTAAAAAGTTATTACAAAGTAGAATATTTATAGTTGTTTATTTCATTAATCAATCTGCTCAAGACCCAAGAAGAAAACTATGTTCAGTTTGTGTGTTTGGGATGTTCAACCACAGAGATAAAGTAGAGACCATCCAAAATGTCCATGAAAAGTGATTACAGATATAAGAAAAATTCCAAACAATATTCTTATGCCTGAAAACAGTACCACTTCTAGGCAAATATAGATCTGCTATCTTAGAAGAATCCCAGGTTAAAGAAGGCTCTCAAGGGCAATTCTAATCACAACTGTGGGAAACACACAAACAGGGCCCTGGGAGGAAAACTGCCCTGTTTGGAGTTCTAAAAATAAATAACAACAACAAAAATGGGACTTTGGTCTTTCTATGACGAGGAAAACATTGTAAGGTATGATGTCCTACCCTTTGGAGAGAAATTGGGCCTTCGGCTCCCTTGAAGACTGGTGATCTCTAAGGATTCCTAGTGAAGCATCTGTCTAGTGAATCCTGTCTAGTGACTACAGACAGTCACTGAGATGTCTCAGGTAAACTCTTGACATAGTGGGTTAAGCAATATTAATTTTCTTTCTGATGTTGAGGCTTGTTCTCTGTCTTTATAGATAGCTCGATACTGCTCACTTAATGAACTTACGTAATAACTAGTGTTGATAGGAATAACCCAAAGCTAGAGACTTCATTGTTGCCAGCCTCTGTTTTGAGATCTGCCCCATACATGCCTCATAACAAGACATAACATGTGGAAACCTCACCTAGAAAACCTCAATCAGATTTTACAACTAAGACTTGGCTCTGAGCATTGTGGACCCTGGAGAGTTGGTCTTTCTTAAAACCTAGAAGGAAAGGATCCATAAAACAGTTGGGTCCTCAATGGAAGAGGCTTTTACCAGGTGGCTTTGAGCACACTCATGGCTGTCAAACTACTAGAAAGCAACAGGTATGATCAAGTCACAAATAGATGACCCCTCAACCAAAGGACCTACCCTAGCACAAAGAGGAAAACCCCCATATCTGTGGGCCTACTGAAGACGTCAAACTTCTTTTCAAAAGAAACAGATAAATGGCACCATATGTTACAATTCTGCTGGTTCAATAACTTTTGTTCTAGGTGAGTTTTTCTCCTTGGTGTGGGAATAATTGTCCCTTGAGGACCCAGCCAACTTATCTGTTCATATTAATCTAAAGAACATGCCATTCTCAATTTGTAACCACCTGTATCTTTTAATAAAGACCCAAGGATCTCAATCCTAGACTCCAAAATTAAAGGGATGAGAACAGCTGTATTACACAAGACCTGGTGTCCTATATCCTAACAGTAGGCCAAGAGCAGAATCTGCCAACATTCAAATTATAATGGGATATTCTGTCTTCTAGAACACACCAGTTCCAGACTACTTACAATTCAAGGAGTCCAGCCAATTCCTAATACACATGATCCAAATCCTCCTCCCCATAGATACATAGAATAGAGTCTTATGTGTAGGGCTAGTGGTCCCCTGTCTGCTCTGCCACAGGGCTCCACCACTCAGGAATGAGGGACATAGGAGTTGACTGTGCTTACCCCATGCTGTTGCCAGGCAGGTATTGGGCTGTAGGGAAGCCCTCGGACACTGCCCCTGGGGTGGAGAAGCACAGCCTGAGGTGTGGTACACCCATAACTGGCTCAGGAGTTCCCAGGCCGGCAAGGAGGCCATGCCAGTCTGGTTCTCAGGCTCTTGGACACCCAGGCGCCACTGGATGCCACAGAAGAGCCAAGAACAGAATGTGGGCCCATGATCTGGATCTAGACAGGAGCTGAGGAAAAAATAGGGGATCTCCAGCTGGTCCCATGGGGGGAGTTCTTGGCTTGACAGCAGCAAGCTTGAGCTTGGCTTGCTGGAGGCCATGGTTGGGAATACAGAGAGGCCTTCTAAGGGAGATTAGACAGCAGCTCATCCAGAAGGACTTCTCTAAGGCTCCCCACAGCATATCCTGATGAAAAGAGGCTTTAGGGCATTTATTGATTTTAAGGCATTTATTGTCATGGCAGAAAGTAGATGAGTAAAACCATACCCCATTTCTCATGGTAGGCCTGAGGTTAAATACCTTAGGCAGGGAGGGCCATCTGGAAAGGAAAGCTTATTAGCTAAGCCTTCCAGGCCTTTAGCTACCTCACTGAAATGGAAATCTGTCTTGAGCTTATTTGAGAGAACCTGTGGTCGTGTCCTCTACCAGTGGAGGGGCTTGGGGAATTGCCCTTATGTGACTGATGGCCACAAATCTATGGGGAACTGTGGCTAGTGACAGTGGCCTGGTGCCCGGGAACAGGCAAAGCACCTACTGTTCCTTCAGAGTCTCCTGGGCTTCGAGCTTTCGTTGAACAGGGACCAAACTACCTTCCATGGTCCCATACTCACGGTCCCTCTTTGTCAGCGCCTCTGCTCCCTGAAGTAGTTTTAAGAAGAGATTCATCATCCTTCAGCTCCCAGACGCCCACAACATCGGGCCACTTTTGTCAAGGAAAAGACAATGCTTTGTCCTTAAAGTAGCATTTACTCTGCTTATGACTTTGCTTTTGACCAGGGAATTCACTTCATTCCCAGAGAAGTACAACAGTGGACCCACCATCATGGGATCCACTGGTCTAACCCTGTTCCCCACCATCCTGAAGCAGCAGGCCTGACAGAATATCCTGTTGAATACCCCCAGTTACAGAACTCATGAGGTGGCAGTAGCCTAGAAGGCTGAGGCAGAATTCTCCAAAGGCCACATATCTTTTGAATCAGCATCCAATATATGATAGGTTCTCTTCCATTGCTATGACCAATAGGTCTAGGAATCAAGGAAAAGAAATCAGAATAATTGCACTCACTACTACCCTTAGTAACGCTCTAGAACAGCGGCCCTCAACCTGAGTCACAGCTCCTTTAGGGACCAAACAGCCCTTTCTCAGGGTCATATATCAGATATTTTGCATATCAAGTGCCTACACATTCATAACAGTAGCAAAATTAAAGTTACGAAGTAGCATGGAAATAATATTATGGTCCAAGGTCACCAAGACATGAGGAACAATATTACAGGGCCCCAGAATTAGGAAGTTTAAGAACTACTGCTCTAGAAAAACGTTTGCTTCCTGTTTCTATGACCCTGAGTTCTACTGGCCTAAAAGTTTGGGTTCCAGATGGGGAAGAATTCCTGTCAGACGACATAGCAAATATTTCATTAAACTTTAAGTTGAGATTGTCCCCTGGTCATGTTAGGCTCCTAAATGTTCTTAAATCAACAGGCTAAGAAAGGAAATAACAATGTTGGGGGAGATTAATGGATTAGATCTTTCACAATAGAGATATGAAAAATTATGTCTAGAGTGTATGGAATCCTTTAGGGTGTCTTTTGGTACTACCATGTCCTATGACTAAAGTCAACATAAAACTACAATAACCTAATCCAAGCTGTATGACAAAGGGCCCAGACCTTTCAATAATGAAACTATGAGTCACTCTTCCAAGAAAATAACCCTGACCTACTGAGGTAGAGGGTGGAGGAAACACAGAATGAGTAGTAGAGAAAAGTAATTATAAATACCAGCTAAGACATGAGGATTATAATTGACATGAGTGTTTCTGCCTTATTCGGTTAAGAATATGTTTATGAGCCGGGTGTGGTGGCGCACGCCTTTAATCCCAGCACTCGGGAGGCAGAGGCAGGCGGATTTCTGAGTTCAAGGCCTGCCTTGTCTACAAAGTGAGTTCCAGGACAGCCAGAGCTACATAGAGAAACCCTGTCTCGAAAAAAAAAAAAAAAAAGAATATGTTTATGCAAATATATATATGTGTGTGTGTGTGTGTGTGTGTGTGTGTGTGTGTGTGTGTGTGTGTGTGTATGTGTGTGTGTTTCCTTTTCTCTATCAGGTAATATAACATAAAATAAGTGCTACCACATTTACATTGTAAGACACTAAAAGACTTAATTCCTCAAGGGACATTGTACCCATTCTAAAATATATAGTGAATTTATGATTTATGTAGGATAATTATATAATGTTAGGTAGATTTATGAACTGGTTATTGTTTTCATTTGGAAATTACGCATGATATAAGAAGACGTGACTGTGTTTCAAGTTAACAAGAGGGTGGACTTGTGATGGCTAATCTTTGTTACCAACTTAACTTTATCTAAAATCAACTAAAACTCAAGCAACTGGGTGCATCGGTGAAGTTTTCTTGATTGTCTCTTTGGATTGCAGATTGATCTATAAGTAGGCAGACATACCTGAAATCTGGGCCACACCTTCTGGTGGCAGCCCAGGTCTTAAAACACGGAAAAAGGGAAGCTTTGGCGTTTTGCTTGCCTACTTTCACTCTTGTTGGCAGGTTCATGTATTTCGTTGCTGAGGCATTCCTTCTCTGTTATTAGAACTTACTTCTTCAGAATGTAGACTAAAGACCTCTCTAAGAATTCCCCTGGAGATGCCAGGACCACATTAGGACTACTAAGATATCCAATCTTGTGGATTAACAGCTATTGCATTCTTTGTCTTTCTATCATGAGGCAGCATGTTGAATTACCCAGACTACAGCCTATAAGCCAGTCTAATAAATCCCATTTTAATACCATATATATGTGTATATATACATATATACACATATACATGGTAATATATATATATATATATATATATATATATATATATATATATATATATATATATTTCACTGGGGTTGCCTAAGACCATCTGCATATTGGACATTTACATTATGATTCATTACAGTAAAATTTCAGTTATATCATAACAATGAAAATTATTTTATGGTTTTGGGTCACCACAGTATGAGGAACTGTGTTAAAGGGTCGACATGAGGAAGGTTGAGAACCACTGCATTAGAAGACTCTAAGACAACCTCCTTCTCTCTCTCTGAAATGCATACCTAACTCCCAGGTATACACACTCATTATTGACGCATTGATTTTTCCAAAGTTCATCAGAAACATTTTGGGGAACCCATTAAATGTACATTTCTGTGTCATACTTCCTGATCATTTGATTCTACTTGGGTGGAGCAAGTTANAGAACCACTGCATTAGAAGACTCTAAGACAACCTCCTTCTCTCTCTCTGAAATGCATACCTAACTCCCAGGTATACACACTCATTATTGACGCATTGATTTTTCCAAAGTTCATCAGAAACATTTTGGGGAACCCATTAAATGTACATTTCTGTGTCATACTTCCTGATCATTTGATTCTACTTGGGTGGAGCAAGTTACTGTGGGTGTGGACAAAAACCTAAAGGGATTCTGATGAAATCGGCCTCCAGACAACACATGGAATAAAGTTTCACCAGGAACTGAATTATTATTCAGAGACTGAATTGTGATTCATCACAGTTCAGAGACTGAATTGTGCAGCATTCAATGGTAGCAACGCACTGGGGACTCCTCAGCGACATTGCAGGCCTCTACAAGTGCTTTGGGTAATTTCCTCTTGTATCTCAGTTTTCGGTATAAAATAGGCAAACGATAGAGTTCTTGCCTATTGGATTTAAATGTCTCAGTGATGGCTGATTTTAATTGCTGACTTGAGACAATGTGGAATCACCTGAAAAGGGAGTCTCAGTGGGGAATTGCCTGGATAGGTTGAAGCCTTTAGGTGTGTATGTAGGGAATTGTCTTATGTTCGTGTGAACAGGGAGAAGGTGGTTTTCTAGGTGGTTGTCATTCCTTGGCATGAACAAAGAATTGCATCATAGGGAAAGACAGAAGCTTAAGTGTGGAGAAAGGAGTGACTTATCTTTAGGGATGCAAGAGGTGTAAGGCTGAAAGTCTGCTAACCAGAAGCTGGCTTGGGTATTTTATGGGGCCTCTAAGGCCTGCTTCTTACCCTGTCAATCCCCTTTGGAAAAGTACCCTGTGCCCACCTTACCCCATGCCTACTTCACGCCACCACCACCACCACACATCCCACCCCATACCCCACTTCTACCCCATCTCCATGCTTTCTTGAAGTTTTCTCCTGTTTCTTCTAGGAACAAGAAGCTGCCATCTCAGGGACCCCACATTCCATCCACCTGTCTGCCTATATCCCTCTAACACTCCTTCATTAGAAATGGGACTGGGTGCTGCCTTTCTAGCAGGTTGCCAAGTTTGTTCCCTGGCACATACAAAAAATTGAATGACACATTGCTGAGAAGGGTAAAATAACTCTATCCCTTCCAGATGGGATGGGAGAAACCTAAGACTGGATAACCTCTAAGCAGATCACCGGCTTGGGTATTTTAGGGGTGCTCTCTTGGTCCTCCTGTTTCCTTTTTTGGTCTTGTTTAGATGCACCCCAACTCTAGTGCCTTCTTGCTGTTTCTCTTTGAATTGTTTTCTGCAAGAAGCTGCCATTTCAGAGACCTTCTTTCACTTTCCCTTTGTCCTGTGACCTTCTAACTCTCCTTTCAATGAGAAGACCTGCTCACTGTGAGTGGTGCTATCCCCTAGGTTTGTGTCCTGAACTGCCTTAGAGACAGGACAGTGAACTGAGAATTAGTAAGCAAGCTAACGCTCATTCTCTCAACTGTGGTTAGCTTCTTCTAGCTTCTTCCTGCTGTTTTGACTTCCCTGAAGCAATATTCTGTAAGCTGGGTGAGCTAAATTAAACCCTACACACACCCCACCCTGCCCAAGTTGCTCTTGCCAAAGTATTTTGTCACAACAACTGGAAACAAAACTAGGACAGTCTCCTGTACATTTTTCTCTTGAGCAGCCATTTTTGGGATGTGTTTGATGGGGATTTAGAGTTGTATAAGGTTTCTCATGAAGATTTTAAACTGTTCATAAGAACATTTCCTTTCTTTTAAGCATGATTTGAAGGCACAACTTCTAAAGTTATAAAGAAAAAAATAAAAAGCACAAAGCTACTGAAGTGGGTGACCAATTTAGAATCCATGTCTATAAATATCTTCCCAGTTTAAGAACAACACAAACAAGTAAAGCATGAAGGGCTATGATCAGTTAGATCAGTTCCCCTTTCAAAACAAAACCAAAACCAAAGCCAAACACCAGCTTGCAGGAGAGGGAAGATGGCTCAGTAGATAAAAAGTGTTTGCCCTGTGAGCCTAAGGATCTGCCTTTGAATCTGTAGAACCTAAGTGAAAGGCAGATGATGTCGTAGCACATGTCTGAATTCCCAGTGCTGCTACAGCACAGTGGGAGGCAGAAACAGAAGAATCCTATCCTTGGAAGGTCATTGGCCAGCTAGCCTGGTATACACTGGGATCAACAACAGAAGAGATGTGATCTCAAACAAGGCGGAAGGCAAGGAGTGGTTCTGAGGTTGTCCTGACCTTCTGTGCATGCCACAGCGAGTGCATGTGAAAGAAAACAAAAAACAACTACAGCAACAACAACAACAAAAATCAGCTAAGATTTTGTCTTAGGTATGGCATGTGTCAGACAAGCCTCTAATAAGTCTCCTCTAGTTTTACAACTGTGCCATCTTGCCATCAGAGATTATGCCTAATATTTATAGTGTTGGAAGTTTAACTGGTGTTATATCTGCAGTGTAGGAATTACAAAGATTAAAGAAAATAGAGCAGCTTCATTAAACCAAACTCTTCCATGTTTCCTTGTTTCTAAATGTGTTTCATTCTTTTCTGAAGATCTGGTCCATTAAGATATCTGAAGTGTGTGTCCCCTGGGTATACTTAGACAAAAAGCTCTGCCTGGCTGCTGTGCCAGACACTGCTTCTGTGAATGAAGAAGAATATACTCCAATAAGCAGTGGTGTGTGGAGATCCTGAAAAAGAATGACACTGGCGGCAGAGCCTCAGCCCCTCTGTGAATGCTGATCAGTTCAGCAAGCAATAGAGCAAATTCTGCCTACTCAGATGGCAATGTATGTGCAGACCACTCAGCCCTACTTAACAGCTAGAAGGCACATGCCTTTGATGGGTTTACTGTGATCTCTCAACAAACAGAGGAGTCAAGTTATTAAATGTTTATTTAGCATCCTGAGAGAGAGAGAGAGAGAGAGAGAGAGAATGAATGAATGAATGAATGAATGAATTGGTGAAAATGTTTTTCTCACAGCAGGACCAACATAGCTATTTTGTTCACTGAGATATATTTAGTTTCTAGTGTTGGTCCAAGATACCTTGAAGGAGGTTGCCTGGTCCAGTGTGAGATGGACACACTTGACTGTACCCCCTTTACATCTCTATTAGCACAGCTGTCCCAGCATCAGTTCTAAGTGGGAGTCAGAAAGTTTCCTTGATGTCTGTAACATCAACTATTTAGGCTACATTGGCATCTTTCAAATAGAAGTTCAATTAGTAAGTCACAACCCAGATGTTTTCTTAAAATGATGAAAGGGAAAGAATAGTTAGGTTTTTTCAAAGAGCCTATTAGTAAGCAAGCCTAATGTTGTCTCATGAAATGTATATTATGACTGTCAAGGGTGAGATATGGTAGGAGGGAAAGATAGAGAAAAGGAGATTTTGCATGTTGGCCAATGGTCTTATGAATATTACATTTGAGTAGTATCTACCAGAGAATGAATGATCTCACATTTTTCAAAGAGATGCTATAGTTTTCTGATTATCCAAATTCTGCATGAATATTAGGTTACTTATGTTCTCATGTTTTAACAGACTGTTGCTTGAGCAATCATGGGTTTTAGGTACACAAGATGGAGAGGCAAGTCCAGGGGTTGTCCTGCATATTGGCTGCATGCACACATGCACTGCATGGCCCCCGCAAAACCCCCAGTTCAACATCTGGCCTCAGAGCAGCACCTTTGAGACAGTGATATTTCATCACCACCCTAAGTCCAAAATGTGCATCAGAGCTCTCTCAGTAGTATACATTGTATGTTCTTAGAAAAGGCATGTGACATAGACCCACTATTATAACATCATTCAGTGATGTCATTGCCCTAACAACCTTCTGTATCT